>CABEEJ010003125.1:63224-90221 GCA_901482245.1 Timema douglasi
TTGTATTATTCTTAAATGTCTGGACTCTTAAATTATCATATTTTTGAAATCTGATGGGGCTCGTGGTGAAGTCCCCAACAGATTTCAAAAATATGATAATTTAAGAGTCCAGACATTTAAGAATAATACAAAGCTATTTTACTAATCACACTTTACGGGGCGTGGTTTGGACCTCGTGTCATCCCGTTACGACACTGATTAAAGACGCATCCAAAATGTCCATATTTAATTTTAAAAAAGAGCAAGAATATTTTTGTATTACACTTCGTCACTACTCTGCAAATATTAACTTTGTTAATAAAATAATTATAGACCTATATGTTGTATAGCTGTTTATGAATCACATTATTTACGTGACTATTTCCCATATAGCACACTGCCAAATATTTAAAATGTATTCGTAATTGAAACATCAATTTATTAAATTCATGACGATCTTGAAATAAGATCCCAAATGTGTATTTTTTTTTGCCATGAATCAATAGAAAGCTTGGATATATTTTTATTTTCCGTTTTGCTCCGCGTCTTATAAGTCAAATTTTCATTGAATAAACCGTAAATTATCTGACAACTATAAAAGCTACTGTATCGACTTTAACTTATTCATACGTCATAATTAGCTTCTGTTACTTTTAATAGATACCCACTTTGGTGGTCGTATGGTCTAAGGCTCTACACTCGCATTATACTAGATTTTCATTGATCTAGGTTCGAATATCAGTCGGGTGTACTGTGGGTGGTTTTTACAAAATGTGATTCCACTCCCTTCACGCAAATGCGGATATACTTCCTCTAAATATAACATTCCTAATTTCTAAAGCCATTAGCGTAATTAGTACATAAGCGTATAACCTGAATGGGTAGTAAGACACGGTGCTAAACAAATCAATACCTATAAAATAACACCAATAAAAAAGTAATTTTATCAATTTTGGCATCAAAAAATATTAGTGTATTTCCTTAAAGGCCCTTTATATTGAAATTAAACTATACACATAAGAGCTATCCGTATATTTTAAATAACGGAAGGGATGAGGAGGATTAATTTTCAGATTAAATGTACCTGGAGTTTCATGGAGGGAGATTAGGTAACCATTATTAAAAACACCTAAATACAAACTGCTTCAGTGGACGAATGGTTTAAGGCGTCACTACATGCTAATGACGGGGAGATCGTGGTTCGAGTCCTGGTTGGGTCTACTGAGAGGGATTTTCCCTGGATGGTTTCCCACTTTCTTGCTACGCAAAAGCGGGCATATTACCTCTAAAATGCTTCCTTCCTCGCCCCTTGAAAAGTATAGTAATTATTATTTCAAATGCGTATAACCTAAACAGTTAGTAAGACACGTTGACATAACCTAAATACACTTGAGTGGTATTCGAACCCTATCATATCCTTCACCAGCTAAGCCAGACTAGATGAAACTGATGACGTTATCCACTTGCCCACCGGTTAGGGTAGGATGTTATTAAGTTGTATGGCTATTGAACGAATGATAACTGACCAACTTATGATTGGAGTAGATGGTATATACAGGCTCAGTGACGTAAGGGGGTGGGAGGCTGAGAAAGTCTAATTGAAAAAAAAAAAAAGTAGCACAAGTGTTCGTTACGTGACTGATCTCACAACAGTGGTTATCATTATCAGTGTATGTGTGTGTGTGTGGACGAGAGAAAGAGACAGACAGATAGTTAGAGAAAGACATTATAAAGTTCTTGAGAATCTCCCAGCTGGTTTTGTGCTTCACATCCAATTCCCACTCAAGTAGCGTCGTCATTCTAGTCCTCTACCACAGGCTCATTTCCGCGACGCAAAAAAAATCTCTCGGTCCGGAACACTTTGTACTATAAGTTCTAGTTACAAGAAATATGGTCAGTATTTCTACGTGCGGGGAAAAGGGGGGAGAGGGGAGAAACAGTTAAAAGTGCTCCATTTTTGACGAGTTTCCACTGGTTTCTTCGTCACTTTTGTCTTCATCTTCACTCACTTTTTTTTTCCTCCATCTCAAAACATTTTCTGAAACTTTTAAAAGGTTGAAAAGAAAATACAAAAAAGAAATAGGTAGGAGGTAGGGTTTGAAAAAAAAAAAGATAATCAGAAAAACAGTGTTGCCTTTGGTGGTCCGTGAACTCCCCAAACTATCAATTTCTTACAACGGTAGAAGGTAGAAATACCGTGTGCGAGGGAAATTTAAGATATATATCAAGAATATTGTACACGTTGTAGGTAAGAGAAACGAAAATGGAAAAGTGGGCGGAGAGGGTAATAAACTTGCATTTACCGGGAAAAGAAGAAGAATAGGGGGTGATGCGTTATTTTCTGAAACTTTTATATCAGACTTTGAATAAAGAACACCTACTTGCTGTTCAAGATGGAAACACTCCTATATCAACAAGAAGACAGAGAGTTGGAATTTTAGTGAAGAACCGAATGCTACATTTGTGTTGTTCTGAAATATAAATGTATTTGTTCGTGTTGGACAAGCAAATTTGTAGTGATTACATGAGCTTGGTAAATTACACGATTTGACAATGCTGTATAGATAGATGATTAAATGACAATGAACTTTGGAACGTAAACAGTAGATGAACCTTGATAGTCTTTCACCATTACACTTTTAACCTGTCAAAATAGATGTGTCAGTGGAATTGTTGGAGAAAGATTGTGTTGGACATGGCGATTGGTAGAAGCAAATTGGACAGAATATTTTACTTGTACAAGCTTACTTGTATCACTGCTTAGTGTTATTTAAGTCGGAGTTGGTGAAAACGTGTTTTAGGAATAATGGAGTACGACGTTGATGGATTGTTTTTTATAGCAGAAGAACAGGTAAGATAATAGTGTTAGTTAATTGAAATATAAATATAGTACATTATTTACATTTAAAATTAGAACGATAATCCATACAATAGAATGAATATACATTACAATTTTAATAGGAACTCCTGACAATTATAAAGGTTACATATCCACCTCAAATATCCATACGTAAACTCATGTGATCTGCAGTGGTCACTTTCGTTTGAACGATCAATAATTTTAAAATGACCCTAATAATATAGTAAATCCTATCAATGTTGTTCGAAAAATAGATGTTTGTGTTTTCTTAGAGGTATTTCCTATGATAAGTAGACTGTAGTCAATTAATTTTCGCCCATTATTATCTATATAATCGAATATTGTGCTCTCTAAGTATTATTTACAACAAATTTCTTAAGAACCTCAAAAACTATATTTCTATAACCATGTTCAAAAGTAAAATGGGTATGTTGTGTCATTACAGCGGAGTGAGTTATATAATCCTATATTACAAAAATTCCAATCTTTTACATCAATTTTGTTGGGTTTTTTCATTGAATATGGATGAGGAAGGAAGAATTTTAGAAGTTATCTACCTCATTTGCGTGGAAGGAGACTGGATTACCATCTTTTAAGAAAAAAATCATCCTAGTAGACCCGACTGGGATTCGAACCCCAATTTCCCCGTTATCAGCAGGTCAGTCCTACACGAGAATTATGTCTTAGACCATTCGGCAACTGAACCGGATATAGTTATATTAAAGTGGAATGATAATAATTGTGTGTTGTTTCCTTGGAATTATTAAGAAGTTTATTTGATTAAGTGTGTGAAGGTTTTAAACAGTAAATTACATTTAAGAACTATATGTGTTAAAAAATAAATCTCAACTCAACAAACATAATGGATACTTCGAGGAAGCTCTGGACAAATAAATAAAACTAATCTACTTGAGAGTACAATATAATTGATTATTTCAGAGAATGCTAAGCTAACTACATAAAAATTAAGTGTGCAGAAGTTTAAAAGTAGTGAACCAACTTTAGGAACTATATGTGTTAAAAGTACATACAAAATAAACATAAAATTTAATTGTGTGAAGGTTTAAAAGTAGTGAACTAACTTTAGGAACTATATGTGTTAAAAGTAAATCTAAAATAGGCATGAAATTTAAGTGTGTGTGAAGGTTTCAAAGTAGTGAACTAACTTTAGGAACTATATGTGTTAAAATTGCATCTAAAATAAGCATGAAATTTAATTGTGTGTGTGTGTTTGTGACTAAAAAGTTTGACAAATATGTATGTAAAAGGCATTATAACCCTGGAGAGCGAGTGAACTACTGCTCTTAACACATGAGCCATCCAGGCTGTTATTCACATAAAAGATACTTTTTTCACTTATTTTCTCAAGAATACACAAACATTGTATAAGTTATAAGCATGACTACAACTATTCATTTAAAATATATCATACCAGCTTACAAGGCAGGGGGTGGGGGTTTGGGGGAAACCCCCCCCCCCCCAACTGCCACCAGCAAGACAAAATTAATAAAATTAATCTAGGAGCTATCGGAAGTAAACTTTTATGTTCATTATCGGCAGTGGTTAAATACTATAATTGCTACCAATTTGTTCAATATTTATAAAATTACAAAGTGCCTCTTCCCTTCACACCCAAAAGGTTACATTGAACACTTTTAAATAAAGGCATAAATGGTGTGGGAGGCACTACCCCATAAAAGTAGTTTTTCCCCTATAAATAAATTTGCCCCCCTATAAATTTATGTCACTCCCCTCTCATATTTTTTGAATATGATATGGTTAAAAACAAACTTCAAATAGCTTCTAAAGACATAAAGTTATCGAATTAAAAAATGTATAAGGTGAAGGCTGTTCTAAATAACTTAGACGGGCATCAACATTTAAAAAAAAAACTTCAATAGCGGCATCCAATTGTTTAACGTTTGCTTGGTCAGGCCTGGGGGAAGAGGAGAAATTCCCTCAAAACCTCTTATTGGTTAATCCCCCCCTCTATACAAATAAGGTTCTGCCACCATTTACTCAACATGGATAATTCGAGAGATAATGTATTCTTTCTCGAATAAATTTGGTGATTTAATAATTTGTGACCCGCCTCGGTGGCGTGGTTGGCTAACGCGCTTGTCGTGTAGAGCTCGACTGCTGAGGACGGGGTGATTGAGGTTCGAATCTCGGTCGGGTGAACTGGGGTGGTTTTTCCTAAATGGTTTTCCACTCTCCCTTCACGCAAATGCGGGTTCATTTCCTCTAATTTAACCTTCCGAAATCCTAATCCATTAGTATAATTACTACTTAAAGCGTATAACCCGAACGGGTAGTAAGACGCGGTGCTAAATATTAATATATTAATAATTTGTGCTTAGATAAAATAAAGGTTGAGCCACCCCTACCCACATAGTCCAAAATTGTACATTTTTCAAATAAAAACATTTTAAACTTGACCAAATATATTGACGGCTCTGAATCTTACATCTATGGGACGCAGAGGTATTTCAAAGGGTGACTGACCGATGATAGAATGAAAGGTCGGGGCGTGGTGGGCGAGAGTTTGGTGTCGTGTTAGAGGCGACCTTGTTCAGAACGACCAAGCTAAATTGTGTTGTATACGACTAGGGTTTTACCATGGGTGTTGGACCACATTATTGTTCTTCTTTCCCTAAATTTATTAAAGCATGAAAAGTTGGCTAAAGCTCGGTTGGGTAAGAACCATAATATGTAATTTTAAAAACATGTTTGGTTACTCTATAAACACAATGGAAGTTTCCGTGGTCGCTTCCAACACGTGACCGGTAGCTTGGGACTGTTTGTGCTCTGGTTAGTAACCTAGGCTATTTTGATGACCCTGATTAGTCACATTCAGATAGTAAGAACTTTGTTGACAGTTACAAATTTACTTTAAAAAAAATTCATATAGGTACCAATACGTCAAATAGTGTTATATGCAGCAGTAGCATTTAATAGATTTAGATTAGTGTTGCAAACAAATGTGTTTGTATTTTATAAAAGGATTTTCCTACTAAAAACGAAAACAAACAAGAGGGTTTTAATGTATAAACCAAACGGGTAGTAATATATGGTGCTAAATAAATTTAAAAAATAATGTATTGTTCATTTACTGGAATTCATAGTATCGATTTAAAAACAAAATGTAGCATTCAGCAACCAGTATAACCTACACAATAACTAACTAATTAACACTAGTCTTCCTGTTTATACTACATATTAAACTCACGAAACTAAAAGCATTCACATATCACAATGTTTATAACGCACAATTATCTCCAAGTAGGCTGCCTTCAAACTTACACTAGGTATTTATATTTTCACAAACTGTATCCAGTTGGGGGGGTTGACCACCCTTCCCCTCTTCTTATGATATTCCCACCCTCAAATTCTTGTTTCTTGGCCGATTCATTTGCAATTTGTTCTCGAAACTACAATTCTAATAGTTTCAAGTTGAAAAGTTTTGTTATTTTCTAATCTCAACGCCTTACCCACTTTCAAAACTCTCCTCACATTCACTATTTACTAGTACAGTAGCCCCATGACTTCTTTGGTGCTGACTGACAGCTCACAGCTGACAGCTGATGGCTTTGAAAAGTTACCAGACCAAATTATGTATCCCTACACTGAATCATATGATCAGAAAAAACATGTGTTTAGCAGCTGTCACTTCTGACAGTCAACATTTAGGTATATACCTCAATGTTGACTGTAAGAAGTCAGCTGTGAGCTGTCAGTCAGCACCAAAGAAGCCATGTGGCCACTGTACTTCCTATTTCATTTGTCGATATTTTGTTTTAGTCTATCCAGCTTTGATGCTTGATTAATGAACACTTTCATGTTTTGTTCAATCCATAAATAAGAAATTTTTTTTTGTCAACTTTAAGGAGAGGAGGGTTTGAACTCCCAACCATCCCCCCGCTGGCTATGGCCTTGACGGCTTACCAAAAGCTTTTTTTTAGCGCCACTTATTACTACCCGTTTAGGTTATAGTTTACGCTTATGTACTAAATACGCTAATGGTTTTAGGGATTAGGTAGGTTAATTTTAATTAGAGGATGTGTACCCGCATTTTCGAGGAGGAAGAGTGGAAAACCATTTTGGAAAAAACCTCAGTACACTTGACTGAGATTCGAAACTTGATCTTCCCGTCATTGGCAGTCTAGTCTAACATGAGAGTAGCGAGTTTGAACTTGCGGCCACCGAATTAGGCCGAAAGCTACTTGAATTAACTGTTAATCCTACATATGGCCACCTGTGGGCTACATGGTATATTTATCCACATCAAGGTCACTGAATACTCCTGTAGTCATTATTGAAAATACCAAATATTATGTAGACCTCAGGGAGAAAGCTTGGGAAGTGTATCTTAAATATGGATAGTAACCTAAGTAATCTCTAACAGTAGACCATTATTGCACTTAACCAAAGGTCTGGGATTTGAAACATTGTCCAAGATGCATTTATCAGCTAAATCTTAACGTACAAATAACTCTAAAATATGGTGGATGAGGTGATGGGAATAGTCTTGGTTTTAACCATGGTACTACAAATAATTGGTAGAAGGTGATATAATTAGCAGTTCTGTCAGCTGACGTCGACTTCGAGCCAGATGAGTATCTGATGAAAACGTTTACATGAAACATTGTCGATAAATATCTGTTTTCATGCCACATATTACTGGATCATATGTTTCCTTAAGCAAACAACTCAAGACCCGGGTCAAAAGTGACGCCATGTGTGGTATTCAACTGAGCTGTGTCTCCTCTGGCTTGATATTCGTAGTACTATGAACTATATCCATGTGTGACTCTTAAATATTTGGCAGGTATGGCACAAAAACCCTGATTTTGGTTGGAAGAACAGATTAGAAAATTAAAACAATTTTTTTTCTGTCAACATTGATCATATTTTACCATACTATATGTGTTATTTTAATGGGTATTGACAATACCTATCAAAAGTGACATATGCAGATCACATGACTCAATGTGTGAATATATTACAATTCGTTCCATTAACTAACAGATGCTGTTCTTCATACAAAATTCAGGGTGTACTTTAGCAACTAAAGTTCACCTTTAAACACTCCACGACCTTTTCGCCAGGACAAGTTGTCTCGCCAAAGAGTAAGTAGCCAAAGATTAGAAAAAAGTATAATTGCAGCGTCTTCCTTGGCTTGAGATACAAATTAATTACTGTAGGGCGTGTTTCTCATTAACAGCGTGAGGACGCTGGTTATACAGATGTGGGCGTGCTCTTATCAGACCCAACACCACCAGAGATGGTGTGCTGGTTTGAACTTCTGAATAGGACTCGGGTGGCTTAACTCTTTGTCTTACTCTTGTGCACTGGAGAACATCCTTAATATTGTGATTTTTCCTATATTATTATTATTATTATTATTATTATTTATTAGCACCGCGTATTACTACCCGTTCGAGTTATACGCACTTACGCTAATGCGTAATGTTAGGGCGATTGTGAGATGAAATTGAGGACCTACAGTTTAACGTGGAATCCGAACCACGGTGGAGGCCTGGAATTCCATACATTACCAAGTTTTGACTAATACACGTCTTGTCAGAGGTAAAGGTAGGGTTTGACAATCAGATAAATCTGTGCCGGGAGTGAGGATTGAACCCCGGACCCCCAGAATAAAAGACCGACACCTTACCCCTAGACCGCCAAGTCACCCAATTTTTCCTCTAACTTTTATGTGTGACATAAGACGCTGTCAGAATATAGAGCAAGTGTGCACAAACTTTTATCACCCGAAAACCACTTTTTTGTGAGTGATACCATCCTCCCACGGCCTTCCTTCCCCTCACTTCGCCAACCACCCGATATTAACTTTTACACCCTATCCTAATTTTAACAAGAGTCCTATAAGCTATAGTGAAAAATTATGCTTGAAAAGCGTAATTTTGAGACCTATTAAAACTTACACAACTACATCTAAACTAGCTCTAAAAGGTTATTAATTTAAAATAAAAATCATGGCTCAGAAAATGTTTGAAGTCAGAGAATAGCTTCTAAAGTCTAAATTTTAATTGGTAAATAAATACTCTTAAAAAACCAACATACCATAGCACTAAAACCATATATTTAAAAGAACGCAAATTTTTACCTAAGATAAAGCTTAAAGAGATTGCCGCATGCGCAGACAGCGGATGACCCACACCACCATTTCCACCACCTAACCTGGATAGTGCAGCGCGGTACAATCTACGGTCACGAAAACTAACTCATTTTTGTGTAGTTTTGTACTTCAAATTGTCTAGGCTTAGCTGTGGAATACGTGATCAAGTTCCCTTTGTTATGTCGATAATGTGAAAAAATTGAATCCCCAACAAATTAACGGGTGATGCAAACCAGAAAATGTTATGTTCAGGGTGGATTTCCGAACACAGTTTTAAAATATGTCAAACTCAGGCGGACCGCTGGTTGTACACAGATGGTTGCGTCACAATACACCAGAGGTCAGGTCATTCGGCTGATAACCTCTAGTGCTCTTGGCCGATCACAGGGTGCTAACACACTATTATGCAATAATAATATTTAAATAATAATTCTTTACCATTTGTAAATATATTTTAGATTCATTGTTGGCCAAATTCAGTAAGGAGGTATCAGATATTCTAGAATAAAAACAATCACCTTCGAGCGTCTTTGACTCTAATCCTAGGAAGAGAGCTCACGTATGCAAATGTTAAGTTTGGAAGGAAAGTACCAAGAGAAAAAATAAATAATTAACTCATGAAAAAACATTCCTTAACCCGATGACTACTTATGTTTTTGAATAGTATGCTATGTACATAATTAAATTTAATAAATGCTCATAAATATTTACTTGTTAAATACTTGAACAAGTATGAAAATATAATTCAAATCCTAGACATAAAAAATTCCCATTAAACGGTGAAAACCATAAATATAAGCTTTCATAAATTAAATGTGTTTGTTTCTATATTTGATACCATGTGATACTCTTTAAGATAATAGTCATCAGCATGACCCCTTTTTTCCCCCCAAGAGTATACAAGTGTGATTTTAATATATTTACAAGGTGACCTAGTGGTCAAGGTGTTAGGTGTAGGACTTCTGTGCTGGCGACCCGGGGCTTAAACCTCTGTTCTGGAACAGATTTATCTGGTGCTAAACCCTTTCTTCACTTCTGACAAGACTTGTGAATGTGTGGAATGCCAGGCCTCCATCGTGGTTTGGATCCCACATTAAACTGTGGGTCCTCAATCTCATCTCACAATCAATCACTCTACCATTACATATTAGCGCAAGTTCGTATAACCCGAACGGGTAGTAAGTCGCGGTGCCAATAATAATAATATATTTACAAACCTGCTTCGGTGGACGCACGGATTAAGGCGTGAATCTTGTAATAGACTAGACTACCGATGACAGGGAGCTTGGATTTTTAATACTGGTCGGGCTTACTGAGGGGTTTTTCCTAAATGGTTTTAACTCTCCCTCTACGCAAATTTGGGTACATTTCCACTAAATTCAACCTTTCTTATTCTTAACTCATTAGCGTTATTAGTTGATATGTGTATAACCCGAATTTATAGTGAGCTACGACGTTAAAAATATATTTATTTATTTACTTAAGAATGAAAGTATTTAATATTTATGATGATAAAATTAGTAATACTGTAAATAGATAAATAAAAATGTATGTAATATTTACTGTAAATAAATGTGTACTTATCTATTTATTTATTTACAGTATTAGTCTACCATTATTATAGTAATGAATATTAAATAGTTTCATACCTGAGTTATATTTATATATATATTTATTAACGGTAAATGATAAATAAATACATATTATATATATATATATTTATTTATTTACAGTATTACCATTTTTATCATCATAAATATTAAATACTTCCATTCCTGAGTAAAGAAATTTCGAACTTATAATAGCCAAAGCACAAAATCAGGTGTGGATGGCTACAGTCCGCCTTGATAGGGATTTACGTTCATTTTAGATACTTTTAACAAGCCCATCACTTCTTATGGAGCCGCTTGCTAGACACAAGCTCGGGAAAGGTGGTGGGTGGGCTATTTTCATGTTACTCTCAGACGCTCGCAGATATTATGTAATGCACCGCGTCTTATTACTCGTCCAAGCTATCCTAGTATCTACACTAACGGAATAAATATAAGGAGGGTAGAATGTATAGGACATCCACCCGCATATGCATGAAGGAAGCATGGGGAAGCATTTATGAAAAAACCTCAGTACACCCGATCGTGTTACAAATCCCGCCCTCCACATCACTGATAAACCAGGCAAGACGAGACTAGCGCCTTTGTCCACGTGACCGTCACAGGTGCGTGTAGATTTTACAAAAGCAAAATCTTGCTTGGAGTGGTATATATTTCCTAAAATTTGACATTCTTAAATATATGTATGCATAATGGAAATTTATTCAACCACCTCTGTAGTCAGGTGGTCACAGTTACTGAATACAGATCCACGGGTCCGATGTTCGATCCCCACCACTTCCAGATTTTATATGAAGCAGTGGGTTTGGAACGAGGTCAACTCAACGACGTGAGGACAAATTAAGAGCTATTGTAGTGAAAAAGTAGTAGCTCCTATATAGAAAATTGAGATTAACGGTTGGAGGGTTTGTTGTGCTGGCCATATAACACCCCCTATCCACAGAAATTGGTACTATCTTCTCCAACAAATGGTGGGGCTTGGTTGGTATGGCTCAATTGCGGTATGACGCTATAGATTTATTGGAATTTGATTAAAATATTACCAAAGAAGTATGTATGTAGATTATATTAATAAGTACTGGTTTTAAGCATGAAGTACACACATCCTGGAGTCATTGAACAAACAACAAATCCCCCAACACTAAGAGCTTTTCATTTGTGCTATTAACTTTATCGTTAGAATAACCCCACACGTAAATGTTGGTGTACAGTGCCGAAGTGAGAACTTAGATTTTTTCACGTACAGCACGAGTATAATAGAAAATAAATGGTACGAAACTCCGCACGAACTTTCTCGCTCTATTGTTTGAAAATGGAGATATTTAGTCAAAACTCGTAATATATGTGAAACGAAATAATATACAGTATAAAACCCAAGCAAAAATTGCACTCTACTTATGTATAACTTTATTTAGTCCTAGTTTTAAATTATATAATTTTGTTCTTAAAGAATTAATGTCCTCATTTGTATGTTTGGACCGATAAAAAAATATCAATTTTGGGTCCACAAGGGTCAACACTTTGTATTAAAATTTCAAATTCCGGTTAAAATTTTCTACATTTTATTAAGTGTTTCAAATCTTCATGCCATCACATTGCTATTAAATCCCTCATTTATAAATTTTTGCCAATAAAAAATGTAAATATTGCCTATTGAGTTTAAAATGGATATATCATTGTTGTAAAAACATTTCTTCTAAGAGGTTTAAGGAAAAAGAACAAACTTTTAGAGACTTGTATTTAATTACTCTATGGCTTTGTAGAATTATTGCGTTAAAACTTTAGTATCTCTTTACAACTGAAGCTCACAAACTTGTATTAATGTATTTTACAATATCTCAGAAACTGTTGGATTTATTAAAATATATTTCATATAAAAAAAATTTTAATAGTACAATTTTGCAATGATAGGTTATTTAGTATCTCAAATAGTTGCGGAGATACGGAAGTTTCTGCTTCTGTAAATTACCCTAAAATTAATTTTCATGGTAAAATTAAAATAGCCAGTTTATTTATAATCTTAATCAACACCTAGATACAAATTTTAATCAAAATCGTTAGTCAATTTTGAGAAAATCGATTTTTTTCTCTTTACGCCCTTTATTAAACTACTCTTAATTTTAAGTTTAAACCGACACACAAACAGACATCATTGCAAAGACCACTTTTTAGGGTTTGGTGGGTCTTGAGACGTAGATATCAACATTTCAGGTTAGATTTTCTTTTGCGGTCGCAATAAGTTTACCTTTTGTGTTCGTAAAGTTACAAAAAATATATATTTACGTATAGTTTGAAAGTTATTGGCTTTCTAAAAAATATGCTTCTTATAAAATATTTGTATTCTGAAGAGACCTACATATTTGTAACTATAAGTAATTTCATATCTCAAAATATTTAGGAGATATTATAAAAAATGAGAATGTACGTGTCATACCGGAGCCCTTAAAGTCATTTTTCAGAAATATTGATAGAAGCCATTTTGTTTGGAATATTTATAAATGTTTTGAAATGAAATTTAATCAAAATCGTTAGAACCTATTTTGAGAAAATATACTTGTTCTCTTTTTGCCCTTCAGTAAACTACCTTTAATTTTAGGGTTAGATATCCAATTCCAAAAACCCCTCGGGGCAACCCCTATGAAAACCCTAGATACCAAGTTTTAGACCGATCGGTAAAATAGTTTAAGCTCTAGTTGGAGGTGCAGACAGACGGAAAGTCAAAAACCACTTTTTGTATTCCGGGGGTCATGAAACGTCAAGATTCATCAAAATCTTGAATATATTGACAAAAACAGTAATAATATTAATAATAAGGGTCTTAAACTTTATTTCTGTCGTTATTTGAACTAATGTATAAGAAATAATAATAATAATATAGTAATAGAAATAATGTGCACTTTCTGAACACGGGAATAAAACAGCACACGACCAACAAACTACCAAACTTATGCTGCTTATTTAATTAAAACTATTTTTCCACAAAGTCACCAGCCTAGGCTATGAATTTTTGCCAGCGATGAACTAGTCTGAATACCGCGCTCGTTAAGATCTGCCTGCATCAGAGTAAGGGACCCACTTTCTCATTGTTGCGATGATGGCCTCATTGTCGCGAACACGTTGCTCTTGTAGTCCATCTTTCTTCGGCCCAAACAGATGAAAATCAGAAGGCACCAAATCCGGACTATTCGTTGAGTATGGTAGGACAGTACAACCAAAAGCTGCAACGTGGTCCATGGTCTTCAAACTGGTTTGGATTGGGGCCTGGCTTTACCGCGGAATTCATATGTCACCACTTCATGGACTGTCGTTTTGATTCTGGCTCGTAGTGGTGACACCATGTCTCGTCATCGGGGATGATGCAGTCCAGGAAACTGTCACCTTTGGTTTTGGAAGTAGTCTCTCTATACTGTTAGAGCATTCGGGAAACTACCTGGCACAAACTTTGCGACATGCCAATGTTGCCAACATCATTTCTAATGCATTGAAGCAGTTAGTTAACAGTTCCTTGGTCATAATCCGCTGGTTCGCGTGAATGAGCTAATCAAGGCGTTATTCATTTCGTGGGCTGGCAGATGTGCAGGCCTGCCCGGAACGTGGCTGGTCTTTCTTTCACGTTGCTGTCGCCAATGCTGAAACGTACCACCTACCGCCTCATTGTGCCACATACACTGGTTGTTCTCCGTAAATGTTCGATGAATGTCATTGGGTGCAATTTCTTATATATGTAGGAATTTAATGATACACCTTTGCTTCATACACGCTTCCATTTCATACGCCATTTAGTCAGACTGCTTTCTTTCTGCTATCCGTCACACGGTAACAAATACCACAGTATATTGGCAGGAAGGTTCACCTTCTACTGCCATACCACCTACATCCACCTCTGACGTCGTGAGCCAACATAATACATCGGGAGGCATTAGTTTCGGTGCGCAGTAAAAACATAACATATGAGGGCGCAATTAATACAACACTTCTTTCAATTCTATTTAATTTAGTTTAAAGATGTGTCCAAGTAATTATGTATCCATAACCAATGTTAATATCTTGCTCCATAACACAACAAACTCAACCTCAGCACCAGGAATTGTGATAATTTTGCCATACACCCCTCTATTGGCTTAAGCCACGATAATAGGCCATGACATTAGTCATAATCCTACTATCAGAACTAGAAGGTCTTAGCATGTTCTGGCTCTCTAGACCTGGATTCAACACCTGACGAGATGCACTTGAAGTGTTTAACTACACTGAATACAAGCATGTAACTAGGACTAAAATCATTCAATTTCGGGATGAGAGGATTTGGCTAAGGCACTGAATCAAACATTTTTCATCACATCTCACTACCTGTTCAGGCTATACGCATATATACTAACTACACTTATGTTTTTGATACGAGGAAGGTATAATTTTAAAGAAATGTACCTGCATTTAATTGTAGAGAAATAGGGAAACCATTAAAGAAAAACCACCCACAGTACACCCAACCAAGACTCGAAACCTAATCTACCCATCTTGGGAAATCCAGCCTATTGTGAGAGTGACGCCTTAGACCACAAAACCACCGAAACAGGTTGCATTTTAAGAAATTCAGTATTAGTTGAGACTATTAACGGGAGGGTTGAGTGGTTCCCTGACATAAGGAGTTTCTCTTTGGCTATGTGTCTGACCTAATAAGGTCCTGACATCTCCAGGTGAACGCCTTTTAATATCCTTAAAATTCACTCTTCTCAATGGCTTATATTAAATATAATGAGTCAATAGTACCGGCACAATGGCCCTAACGCGTTAAATGAAAAAAATAAGCATCTTTACTATTCTAAATTATCAGTACAATTTATTTTATAAAAGCAGATTCCTCTCACTGTTTCATACCAAACTTTGAGTCTCCCGATGGGACATCAGTAGCAGCCCCAGGATCAGCTTTATTTCGTTCGGTGACCGGATAAGAGAAATGTAGAAATACTTTGATAGACTGAAAAAATCAATGTCTGCCTTTCAAGAGCTTATCTTTGTGCCTTCGGTAGGTTGACTGTGGTTTCATTTCAATCCCTCTTATATGCTGTCGTTTACAAAAACCTGCACACTCACTCCCTCACACATGTCCATTACACCGTACATCCCTACATACATACATACATACATACATACATCCTTTGAGAAGAACCGTGATGACGTACATTGTCAGAATCGTGGTCCTGTCAGTTGGTTGTATTGACAAGGTAAAGTACGATACTTCATTAGCAGATAGCAGGAACTTTATAGTATAAAATTGAACCAGTTTACTTCAAAGCAGAATTAAGGGTTAGTCTAAAACAAGGATGGGCAGTAATTTTGGTTAAGTTAGGAGTGTAGGAAACGTGAGTTAAGGGCAGTGTTTTTGCAGTTTTTTATAGTAAAACTTTTTTAGCCAAAATAAATAAAATATTGCTTCAGCACAAAGATATAGTTTAATTTTCTCCGCATGGGGATTTCAATATTTGTTGAATATCTGTGCTGAGCATAGAGACAATAGATGAGAAACTTTTAAAAAGAATAGAAAAAGTTGTTCTTAAATTCCGGAACACCCTGGACAAATATTCAAGAACTGTTGAGGTCACCATGGGAAGAAAGTTAAACTCTATGTTTTTACTGAAGACATATTTAATTATGTTGGGGAAAAAAAATTATTGATATTAAAACTGGAAAAAAAAATCACCCTATTCTCTCGTTCGCAACACTTGCACATTAAAGCCCCACAGAGGTTTGTCGATGTAGAGTTGTATTTGTTTTGAGAGTAGGTCAAGTTTATGTTATCTGGTCAAGGAAAATATGTAACGTAATTAGATACTAGGTTAAAGAACAAATCAAAAAATTGATTTGACAGCTATTAAATATACACATTCAAGCATATTAAACTTAGGCTACAGTCCAGATTTTATCTGGCATATATAAACTGTATTAGATTTACTTTTACGTACTCGTGCGTCAAGTCATGTAATCTGCAGCCGTCATTTTTTAATATACTTAAGAATACTTATAAAATGACACTAATAAAATGGTAAAATGGCCTAAAAACAATATTTTGTATTATAAAAGTGCTTTCTTATAAAAATTGGACTTAAGATGGTTTCATCGGGAGGAATGAAAGAGCGGTTGTTACCAAGACTGTTTTCTCCTCTGTTGCAATTCTGGGCACTGATCCAAAGGGGCCATCAGTCAACACAGATCTATATTTTGATTCATTCATTTTTATAAACGATAGTATTTGTTCACATGCAAAACAACACAATAAAATATAAATGAACATGAGCCTTTAATTTTGGTTAAGAAAAGCAAAACCTACAAATCTGTATTAGTTGCTGTAAAAACAATGGATCACATTGCAGGTGAAGATTGACAGAAGCCTTATCAATATCATATGACAAAGTAGAGGTGACTTAAGGACATTAATTTTCAATCGGTATGAAGTCTTGAAATCGGCGAGTGAATGTAGGGTATAAAACACTTGGAAAAATTAATATATGCATTTGCGTGGAAACCTTCCTCATCCCTAACTCATTAGTGTATTTAAATGTGGATTTACCGAAAATGAGAGAGCTGATAAGGGTAAAATTAAGAAATGATGTACATCCATTTGCGTGAAGATAGGTAGAAACCACTTAATGTAAAAACCCTACAATACACTCAGCCATGATTCGAACCTTGACCTTCTTAACACTGGTAAATCAGACGATATCAATGCCTTGGTCTGTATACCCACTGTATGAGTCATAGAGGTTATTAACGACTTAATCTCAGAGGTATAGCTTAGGAGGATTGTTAGGAAGACTTGCACCCACATTGGAGTGGAGAGAGGAAGGGAACCCCCACCTTAAACGATCACGTGAGGAAACTACTACCACAATGCATCTGGCCGGAATTTGAACCCTGACCTACCACCGAAAGTGACTTTGCACAGTTGTAGTTTACTACCATGAACTACTTTACTTGAAAACCAACTTTCGAACAAATTAAATCCAACGTTACGTTTTCTCCGTACACATGAAAAGGAAGTTAGTCTTGTCTGCCATTCTTTTTCTTTCATATTCATTTTAACAGATGATGTCAAACACGTCCCATCTTTATGTTGCAGAGGTAGCCAACAGGCGTCGCAGGCCAAGGTCGACTCTTATAGCGATGATAGCGTCCTTACAAGTAAATGGCGCGTAAAAAAACGAGATGGGCGTAAATGTTCAAGTCTAGCAGTGATTTGGAGGGAGATTATATTCTTCTTTCTCACGCTTCGCACAATTTGATCAATTTTAAGACTGTGGAGCATTCTCTACCGAATATAGGGGAATATCACGAACACTTTAACACAAGAGTCTCTAAAAAGTCGTCACATTAAATTTGTATTTTATGACTTTATAAAATCAAGCTTTACTGTTTATAATTTGATAAGAATTGTTTCATACTACAAATTAATGGTGTTATTCAAAGTTTTTTTAGTCCTTTCCTTGTCTTCACAAGTTAGTTTGATAAGTTGAAATAATTAAATAAAATTACTATAAAAAATTAATCTTTCAATTTAAAATGAACGTTAGATTTCAACTTAATTTTATACAGGAACAACTTTCCATAATTATAAAATATTATCGTTTAAAAAAATATAGTCATCAATATTTACTATACACTCAACGTTCTTCAACAAAACTTAAAAATTTAAATCGTCAAATAATATAATAAAATAATATTTAAAACAATTTTTTTTAAATTAAATAATTATGTTTTTATTTGAGTAAATTTTTAAGCGGAATGATCACTACTATACACTTTTCAACAAGTATCCTACTTTTATTATTATTATTAATATGAGTGTAGTAATATTATAAGTAGTAGTAGTAAAGGCTAGTAATGAAATATGTTTAGAAGTGAACACTGAAAATACATATATGATCAAACAAAGACCACAGATTGGGGTCGATAATTTAGAGATTACTTCAAGCAACACATCATTTGGCAGGGTTAATAAGTTTAAATATTGAGGAACAATTTTAACTAGCAATAACAATATTATAGTGGAACTTAAGAAAATAATACAGTCGGGAAATGTATGCTATTATTCGGTCAGTAGTTTGTTGACATCTTGCCTGCTGTTAAGGAATGTAAAACTCAGAAAAAACAAAACAATAGTTTTACCGGTTGTTCTCTATGTGTGTGAAACGTGGTCTCTTAACTTACATGACAAATACCAATTTAGAATGTTCGAAAATAAGGTGCTTGGGAAGATATTTGGTCCAAAGAAGTATGAGGTTACTGTAAAGTGTAGGAAGTTATATAAGGATGAGTTACATAACCTGCACTCATCACACGACATTGTTAGGATAATCAAGTATCGTAGATTATGGTGGGAAGGACATGCAGCGCAAATGGGAGAATCTAGAACTGTGTTCAGGAAACCCATTGGGAAGAGACCATTGGGAAGACATAGACACAGATAGGAGGATAACATTAGAATGGATCTGAAAGAGATAGGGTGTGATGAGGTGGACTGGGTAGGACTAGCTCAAGATAGGAATAAGGTGTAATGAGGGCCACTGGATAGAACTATCTTAAGATCGGGATAGGGTGTAATGAGGGCCACTGGATAGAACTATCTCAAGATAGGGAGAGAGTGTAATGAGGACTGGATAGAACTATCTCAAGATAAGGATGTGGTGTAATGAGGTAGACTGGATAGAACTAGCTCAATATGGGGATTGGGTTTAATGAGGGCCACTGGATTGAACTATCTCAAAATAGGGATAGAATGAAATGAGAGGGAATGTCTGGAACTAGCTCAAGATATGGATGTGGTGTAATGAGGTGGACTGGATAGAACTATCTCAAGATAGGGATGGGGTGTAATGAGGACTGGAAAGAAATAGCTCAAGATAGAGATAGGCGACGTACTTTCTTAAGTGCAGCAATGATTTTGGAGTTACTAATGCCATAGAGTAAGTAAATAGTAGTACGTTTAATACAGGCGCTATTAACAGTTAGATTGAGGAAAGTGATGGAGAGGAATTCCACGTGCATCAACGTTGAGAGAGGATAGGGAAACCGAAGTGATAAATCACACGTGGATAGACAACCCCTGTGTATCCAGTCAAAATGTTAACACCCTTCACAAGAAATCCAGAACAAAAAGTTAAACTGTTAACTTTGTCATCAAAGTTGAGGCCTTTATTTAGTTTTGTGTATTGTGTTACCTAAATAATAAATTAAATAATATATTATTCCAATAATGTTTTTTATCAGGGCTATCCCCAACATAATTGGTTGCTATGAAAGTGTAGTGGACTTCAACTGGTGATTATAGAGGCGTGGTTTGATCCCAAATCAGGTACGCTAGGTTTTTTTTATAAACTGTAATCTTTCATTATCTTTCTTTGAGAATACTAAGGAATTTTCTTAAAATTCAGCTTCTTCATCGTATTTTTCAGTTTATAGAGAGTAAATACCCTGGCACCTAAAGTGATATTATTTTTTAGACATAATATTAGAATTAAATAAAAAATATAATCATTATGTTTGATGCTTTACGAGTGTCTGGAACTGAGGGTTATGGGGGTTTTTGTGTTCCCATGTTTTAATTTTGGAAGGGCCTCACAATATGTCCCATGTACGTTTAAAACATATCGTATTAATTAATACAAAGTGTTTTCTAATTAATTTGTTTATCATAGTGAGTTACCACTTTTGTCTCAACACTAAATAATATGAATTTAGTTCGAGTCGAGTGTGTGTCTTTTAATTATTTATTTATTACAGTTATACTACAGTAATAGCACTGTAGGAAGGTTTGACAGTTAACAAATATACTTTCATACACTCATACGTCAAAGCCTGTGATCTTCAGATATCCCTTTTAATAGCGAATATCAAATAAAAATAATACTGGTGATAAGAGTTAAATTTGTTCACTGTTGGTGACCTGGCGGTCTAGGGGTAAGGTGTCAGACTTCTATGCTGGCGGCCGGGGTTCAATCCCAGGTCCCGGCAAAGATTTATCTGATTACCAAACCCTTCCTTCACCTCTGACAAGACATCTTGTGAATGTGAGGAATGCCAGGTCTCCACCGTGGTTCGGATTCCACGTTAAACTGTAGGCCCTCCATTTCATCTCACAATCACCCTACCATTACACATTAGCGTAAGTGCGTACAACCCGAACGGGTAGTAAGACGCGGTGATAATAATAACAATAATAATAATAATGTGCACTGTTAACCACAAAAAGGAGAGTTTGTATTTTCTAAATCCCCTTCCTGTCTTCTTTGTTCTTAATATATCATGATTTTGTTAGGAAATATTTTCTGGAAGGCCTTATTTCGTACCATAAACCTAAACCTACTCTAAAGAAGTATCTTGGTACGATAAAAGACCTTCCAAAACGTACTTCCTATTACCCTTCTGGAAAGACTTTTATCCCACCAAAGGCGTATAGCCCGAACCGGTAGTAAGATGCGGTGCTAAAAATGTATATATAATATATATCCTACCAAAATACTTATATACAGTAAGATTCTGGTTCCAAATAAATCCTTCCAAAATGAGCTTCATACTGTATCAGGGTATACACAATATAGCAAAGAAAGACATACAAAACTACTTACAATAACTTCTAAACTTCTGACATTACAATTTTCTCGTTGGAGGGAGTCCAAGCCCCTCCCCCCACCCCCATTGTTTTGTCACCACTGCTTACTATCCGTTTGTGTTATACTCAAATTAACTAATTGCTCCAATGGGTTGGGGATGATGAAGATAGAATTTAGAGAAACCATTTATTTTTTTAAAAAAACTCAGTACACCCAGCCAGAATTAGAATCCAGATCTCTCTGTCACCATCAGTACAATCTATTGTGAGAATAACTCCTTATACCCGAAGGGAGGGAGGTAAAAAAAATTCGATTTATCCACAGGGGTGGTGGATACGATGAGAAATCGGCCACACAGTGTAAATTTGAGGAATTAGGTTGATCAATCGAACATTTAAAACAACACTCACTGTTTGAACATGTTTATTCAAAACATGTGACACTGTGACTACTCAGTTACAACTGTCTAAGACACAAATAATGTTAACTGTATGGATTGAAAAGATAAGACAATTTAATACTAAATTTGCCCATCCTTTTGTTTGAAAGCAGAGATGAAACTGAGTGTTAGTAAAGGGAGGGAAGTGGAGTATTGGATGTCTGTGTTTCGTCATTGACTCATGCAGAAAGTTGAATGTTTCCAATGATATGCAGGAAATATCATGCTACAACCATCTTACGCTGCCAGGAAAAAAATATTATTTTACTGTGAGATCTGGCAAACACAAATTCGCCACACTTTTATGGCCAATTAGCAACTTATGGTAATAGACAAGAAGGCGGCCCACATAAACTTTATTACTATTTGACCACCAAAGAGTGTTTCCTTTAGTTGAAACCCTCCACTTCTGAGGAGATTCTGGAGCTCCTGATGACATGATAACCACGTTAAAAATCCTTATGATAACATAGTTTCACTATTTTTTCACACCAATAAAACCCTTAGTGCCAATATCTGATTGGCAGTTGAATACACCTCAGGAAATATTAGTCTAAGGACATTCGGAACGTAATTATAAATTTATTTTCTTATCTAAGTGAGTCTTAGCTCATTAACTGATAACATTAGTGTTTGCAGGTTGAGATAACTTGGGCTTGTGTTTCTTATCTAAAGGAACGGTAGTAATTTAGTTACTTCTTTCACAAGTGTTCGTTCAACTGCGCGTGGACCCAACTCGAACATTGCCTCGGCGTTTTAACGCTATGATTTTTGTCAACATAAATAAGTGATGGAGTGTCTTGTGGTATAAAACTCTCAAGTAAATAAATATATTCTCAGTAATATCTTTGTTTTACTCTACTAGTTATTCAAGAAAAATATATTATTTGATCGTAGCTCGTCAATTCATTGAGGATATCGTATAAGTCGACATTACCATCACACACATGAATGAAAAGGTAAATGATTGAAGTAGGTGAGATAGATGAAGACACTTTGAAAAATTGTAAAGATAAATTGTGTCGTGAATAACAGGGGTATGATAACAATCTAAACGTGCTATCAGTTATAAAATCACGCTAGATAAAAGGAAGTACAGTACCTCATAAATATTTGTAAGTAATAAACAAACACGTTTGATGAACATTTAAAATATTTCTTAATGTTTTGTTTAGAAAATTCACAAACAATTTGGGAGATTATATACATAACAAGGGCCTATTTTACTAATATTATTGGTAGGATTTGTGAATGTTCCCTTCATATCAATTGATCAAATAAGACTATTTTCTGAATATTATTAAAGTTGGTTAGTCGTCGTTAATATTTAAAAAGTAATGTAGTTACCTAAAATCGCTAGTCTACGAACAGTTTGGTCAAAGCACTTATTCGGGACAATATAAGAAAACCAATATGACGTATCTGTAAACAAAACACGAGGAGTGGATTCAATGTGTGTGCTCTTGAAACCAATATGTAGACTAGTACTAGATAGGTGGCTATATGTCCCTCCCTGTGACCTCCCAACAAGAAGAAGACATATTACTACAAACTCTTGCCAGCGCCTTCTGCAGATCCAGACACGAGCTGGGTGCGATGATGACTGAATATTGGGATCCTGATGACCCGTTCTACGAGGATCTCGTGGCCTCCCCTATGTACATCGACACGCTCAAGGTAAAGGCTGATCTTGGTTTGTTATCAAGATCGTGGTACGGTCTAAAATAAATCTTTTTGCTTGAAATAGTTAAGGTTGTTCAGCCGAGTTTTTAACTGTCTTCGATACGTTTTTTGATGTAACCATTTGTATTCTCTTACTAAATAAAATCAATTTTTCTAAAAATCACACTATTATGAGATCTTATTTATTATGCTTTCATAAAAAAATAAGACTATATCTAATTGAAATTTATTAAAGTTTAGACAATAAATTATTATAGATTAAATAATAACTTTAATAGTATTTTTATAAATAAATTAAAATATTAAAGAAAGTCCCCTACATATTCATTTTAATCTAGAGAAAACACATTTTTTTCCCAATATAAAATAAAACTTTAGTAAAATATTAAATGATTATGAAAACACCTAACGAAGGATTTTGATTAACTAAAAATTAAAATAATAATAGCTACGTCTGTTGATTTATAACACTCTTGCACGTGGTTTATTTGATTGACTATGAACTGGTTGTTGGAGGCTTATTTTGATTTTATTATAGAAAAACAATGACCGTACCCAGGGTAATTATCATACCACTTATATAATGAGAACAGAAATAATTTCACGTTGATACATTTTATGAGCTTGATGAGAATCGACCCTGTGGGTCCTTGAAACATTAGGAAGGCGCTGGAATATAACACTTGGTTGGGCTTATTTTCGTCCAGATTTATTACGGTTTTTGAGAGTCTGGTTCTTTAGAGTTCCTAGTTACTGGAATAAATAAGAACCTCTTTCACACTAGCCCACACGTTCACCAACCGTGAGTCGAACCCGGGACTCTACAAGTAGGAGACACCTGCGTTAACAAAGTCGGCCGTTCTTAGGGATTGTAAATGTATGTCGCAAGTGGTATTTTTTCAACTGCGACACGGGGTGATGGATTTATAGTAATTACAGTGTTTTAAAGTGTTAAGATATGGGAGATAAGTTAATGTTTATGACATTCATGAATGTATGGTAATTTTGGCACAGATTCAGAGATAAATTGCAACCAACACGCAACTGTCAAATTCTCTCAAAATACTTATTGATTAAGCGCTGGCCACGTTGTTTTACTTTGTACCAGTAATAACTAGCTATAAACAACTTATTCTTTTTATTTTGAGAAAACTCACATCGGTGGATGCGTGTACTAAATATCAGGTTCTTCTAGTTTGCGGTTTTCCGGTGACTGTATACTTTGATGATCTAATGAAACTGCATCGGCGGGCACGTGGATTGAACGTCAGACTCTTCTAGTCTGGTTTCCGGTGACTGTATAACTTTGGTGATCTAATTAAACTGCATCGGTGGGCACGTGGATTGAACGTCAGGCTCTTTTAGTCTGGTTTTCCGGTGACTATACTTTGGTGATCTAATGAAACTGCATCGGCGGGCACGTGGATTGAACGTCAGGCTCTTTTAGTCTGGTTTTCCGGTGACTATACTTTGATGATCTAATGAAACTGCATCGGCGGGCACGTGGATTGAACGTCAGACTCTTCTAGTCTGGTTTCCGGTGACTGTATAACTTTGGTGATCTAATTAAACTGCATCGGTGGGCACGTGGATTGAACGTCAGGCTCTTTTATTCTGGTTTTCCGGTGACTATACTTTGGTGATCTAATGAAACTGCATCGGTGGGCACGTGGATTGAACGTCAGGATCTTCTAGTCTGGTTTTCTTATGGAGGAAAATTCAGGACTCAAATCTAGATCGGGAATACTGAGAGTGAGTAGTTTCAAACTCTACTCATACACATATTTAAGTTAATGGAATGGGAATGAGCTAGGTAAAATTTAGAGGAAATGCACTCACGTTCGTTTGGAGGGCTAGTGTAAAATTATTTAGGAAAAACATTCCTCACTACATCTGATTAGGATATCGAGCTCAAATATTCCCGTCACCAGCAGTCCAGTCTATTGCGAGAGTGACACCTTATGCCATGTGACTACCGAAGTGGACTAATTTGCTCAAAAATTGTATAGGTTAAACCAGAGGTTCCAAAACTTTCTCAATTTATAGCGCCCTTAATGTCTCCGTTGGGTTTTTTCACGTCGCTTCTAGGTAAAAACAAATAGGCCTATCTACCAGTTTCGTGTATTGAATAGCTAGGTCCAAACGGCTAGTTAAGTATGTATGTCCTAACAACTTAGTGGCCACTTGTAAAAATAATACACATAAATTATAAAAAAAACACTTTTATCTTATTCTTAAATAACAATAACTTACCCCTGTTGAGCACCGCATTACTTCTCAAACCCTGGAATCAGATTGGGCATAGTCACTTCATTCCCTGTTCCACTGGTTTGCGTGGGGTACTTGTTTTTATCGCAGCAAATGCAAGAAAAACCCGACATAAGTTGAGTATTGCTGTGTTTCCCGTGAAAATTTAAAACATCCCGCCACACCTCTACGAGTTCGCTGGGGTGTACAGTTCGGTTCGACCAAATTTGTTGGGTGATGCTGGGATTCGGAGTAGAATAAATTGTAGGCAAATGATGCCCCAAATTTACCACTAAGGACGAGTCTAGAAAAAACATTATTCTCAGCATACAAGTGTATTCTGTAGGGTCTGAGCCTAACATATATAAAAATAGAAATCTGAGAATTATGTCAAATTTAGAGGTTAATTTATTTGCAAGAGTGTGAATAAAATAGTTTTATAAATGTTTGTCAGACACGATTTAGGAGTCAGTAGTGGTCTATAAATTTAAAGCTTCAATGATTCCTTGGATTTTATTCATCCACTCCGGCAGCCATTTTAGCTTTAAAAGCCTTGTTATTTTATACTTTGATTTTGAAGGGTGAATTTTCTCCCCAATGAAACGTCATTTGTAGCCCAGTAGTGTAAATATTAGCCAGTACTAATGAAACGTTGCTCAGGGGCCGACCAAACATACTGATAGTACATCCTCTCCTTGGAGGTTCTTTCCATGTACCGTTGGGATGAGAAGATTTTAAATCAGATGATGGTGATCTCTATAGTGAGTCTGGGGATGTGGAGCTTTTGTAAGCATTTAAACCTAATTTCAGACTAATAAACCGAACCCTGGTGAGTGTTGGAGTAATTCCTCCTTCGGAAAAAAAAATACCCAAGGTACCAGCCGGGAATTTAACCCGGAACCCCTAGGCTCGTAGCCGGATGCATTGACCACTTCACCACGGGGCTGGTTACTTGGGGTAGGTGATACAGCTCGAACCAGGCGTCTCTTTGTAGGGCAGTAATATGTAATCTTCAATAGAAAACAGTGGAATCAATATTAATGAAACCGTTTTACAATTTTTTAAAGTTCTATCAAATTTAAGAATATATATAACTGTTTAACTAGTTCCAATTTATCTGTTGTTTAGTGAAGAATCCAGAAAACCGCACTTCGATGTATTTGGTTAAAGCATATGCTTGTATATAATATCCCAGTTAATTGGTCGTGGGATAAGATCTTAAGGGCTGTTTGGCAGGTAATTTAGGTATACAACTACGTTCTAATTAAAACCCACATTTAAGCATAATTACTTATATTTTTCATTTGACAATGGTGGAAATTAATCTAAGTGAAATAATGTTTTCATTTTAAGGGCCCGGTCAATGGTCGTAGGAAGTGAAGAGTCGCTTCAGCGCCAGCCCCCAATTGACGGTAACTGAAGAAAGCAAT
>CABEEJ010003126.1:0-18839 GCA_901482245.1 Timema douglasi
CTCCCTGACCTCTCCTCAGAGTGAGAGCCGTGCCGTCTAGCGGCACACCTTCCAACTAAAAAACCCGGTGTGACGTAGACGGCACAGTTCTTGGCTCATTTCACGCTAGTACAGTCGGGGTGCCGGGACGCTTGTTGACCCACTGGATCTCCCTTGACCCACTCGCCAGTATAGGGTTCCAGGTGCCGGTCAGCCTTGAGGATTCTATTGTGAGCAGATTAGTATTGTAAGTACATGAACAAATTAATACTTAGAATTGGGTCGAGTAATGAAATATATTGTGCCGCCTCGTTTTTATTATGTCTTCTTTGCCTACAAGAACTACAACAGAGAAACATACTATTGTAGTAATCCTAATGGAGTTGAACTTATATTGGAGCGGGTAGTATGCTTTGATGCCACATATCTATTTACGTTAGTATTGGGAGGGGTACAGTTGTAACATTATACCACGTAATGTTACAAAGTGTTCTTAAAATCATTAATAAAGTTTGATGTGTCAATTTTGTTTTTAAACTTTGTTTTTACTCACCAAATCAACATTTTTCCCAAGTCGACCAAATTATATTTGCATTTAATTAACAACTTGAAAATTGATTAATTTGAGCATATAAGCGTACAGAATATTAAACGTGGACACTAATCAAATGCAGAATAAATAATTATATAGTTATTTAACTACTATATTGTATTACAGTATATTAAGCTTTAATATAGGCTAGTTAATAAATAACACCTTAATAGAATACTATTTCCTAATTATTACTGGTATCTATTTGACGTATTTAATAATATTTAAACTAAATTTAATATAATCAAGGTTTACCCCTTCTGTACTCTATATCATATATATTTATTTTATTTTACTTAGGGTACAAGTATTTATATTTTTTTAGCAAAGTAGATTCAAAAGTAGAAGATTTGACATAAGAGATAATATTGTTAACATATAAATAATATGTTTATTTTTATACATTTCATGGAAAAAACTATTATGTATACTGATATGTATATTTAAATGAAATGTGTTTATACATGTAAAATAAATCAAGACTTTTACACTTATTTTCACATTGTCTTCTTCCTGTGTTTCTAAGTCAAATGAGTATGTAAAGTAAAAAGCTGCTAACCTCATTTTATATACAAACTTGCAATTAAGATCAACATTGAGTCTACCTGTGTTTATAAGTAAGAAACCACTTTAAACTATTTCATTAAACGTTCAATTATGTTCATTATTGAGCTACACTAATTAATTATAACGTATCGATCAAAAGTGTTTCGAAGCTTGCTGTATCAAATAAAAGTATTATACAGAATAACATAATATTAAAATCACAAATCTATATGTATAATAATAGCACAAATACCATTTTGTAATTATACTAGTAGAAGAAATATAAAAATTTGATTACGCATTAACTAAAATCTAGGAACAGAATATTCATGTTTTTAGAAAAGGATGAACAAATTCCAGGGAAAATCAAACGCTTGAACAAATACAAACAGTAGTAAGCTCATTATTTATTAATATTTTAAATTTATTTGTAATAAAATCAAGGTGTAGTTAAAATTAAAGATGAATGTTTTATTAATAATCTACCATTGTTAATATTTCAGCCAAATACTTGATGTGATTAGTATATTGTGTAAAGCATGTTAATAGCAGTATCAATAAGAAACACGGTTAAATGCAATTTAAATAATTTGTAATTTTAAGCCTATGCGAATCCGTAATTTTCAATTTAAAATAGAATCCACGTATTGGCTAAATAAAATGAATCGAATCGAGTCTCATGCCTAAAATATGGTTTTATATAGTTGAATAATTGAGTTGGAATCGAATCTCATGCTAATTTTTTTTTATCGAATCCTTGTCGAATTCAATGCGCAGAAAAATCAAGTACAATTTTTTTATTTTAAAAGCATATTCAGATCATAATTAAATAATTTATTTTAGACTTACTATGAAAATGTTTCAAATATAACTTCTGTTTAATGTTTTATTATATTAAGTTTCTTAATCCAATCCAATAGTAAAATAATCAATTTTAGACACATTTTAGGTTTATTAAACAAAATTAATAAATGGCATTAATCTTAAAAGAAGAAAATTCAAATAAAGATCACACCAAATTTTTAATCTTAGTGCAAGGATTGATTAACATCTACTAAAAAGTGGGCCTAACTATTTTTTTTAATACAGGAAATTCACTTTCCTAAACAACTGTCCCCCAGGGGTTTCCTTTACGATCTGTACTCAAGTTAATTTTTCTATTCACTCTACCATGCAACTGGTTTAAGGTCGATATATATTAATTTTCTAAGTTAGTATGGATTATAGATTCGAATTTTGAGCTAATCCCATCAAATCCGGGTTTGGTATTTATTTAGAATTTAAATTTTGAATCGAATCTGAATATTCCAATATTAAAATTTAAGATCTCTAATGGAATCCGAATCTTCGTAATATTTGGATACGGATCAAAATTTCTAAGGTTCGCACAGGCTTATGTAATCTATAACTTTTTTTGGTAATGTTTGGCTTTATCTGTTTGTCAGATGTATAACTAGTGATTATTATTTAAAATTATGTATTTTAGTTGTTTGTGTTTTTTTAACTGTGTCCTACTACCCGACCATACTCGTATTATTACTATAATGGAGTAGGGATGTTTAAGGTTAATTTAAGAGTAAAATACATATTAAATGAAATAGTCTAATATATAATAAATTATCCACCTTATTTGTAGAGAGAATGGGAACCGGTTTAGGAAAGATCTCAGGATTTGGACCCCAACCTTGCTGTCACCGGAAAGCCAAGCTAAACGAGACTGGCTTCTATATCTACGTGCACACCATTACTGATACAAAGAAATTAATTATTATTACAAACCTAAGCTTATCGCGACTTGAGCACCAAATCTAACTAAAATAATATAACATTTTAACATATATGTTATATGTTAAGTAGCTGCATTTGTTGCTTTAATTTAATTTATAAAACAAATGATTTTATTTTATTGGGCCCATTTAAGAATATACATTAAATATATTCAATAATGTTATTTCTCACCTTTACTCCAAACAAAATGTTGTAAAACTTTTCTTCCATCCAAAATTCTCAAATAAAAATTTGGGAAAGTATACTACATTTTAATGTTGTCCTCTCTTAGTTACTCCCGTGCTACAAAATTAACTTTGTACAAACATGTTACTACTTGTAAAATGTTTGAAAGCACATGGCATGATGTAAGTGTTATTGTGAATTGTCGTACTTTGTAAATACGTATTTGGCTAACTAGGATAGTTAAATAGAGACAGATTACTGTCGAATGTTTTTTAAACATGTTCTTTATATTTTTAGTAACTGATGGCACTCCTCCAAGGACATTATATTTTGTAAGATGTGCCAGAAATCGTGTAGTTTGTAACTAACAAAGTATGGTATTGAAATATATTATATTAAATTGTTTGAATTTGGATCTTCTTGTGAGTACATAATAAGCCCAATACCAGTTAAATATGACGAGGAATCATTTAAAATATATTAATTTTATATTATAATATTAAGTATATGTTCATACAATGACACAATTTTTAATTTATTTCTGAATCTTAAATACATTTATGCAAATGTTATTTTTTCTGAAACATAATTTGGGTTAAACATTAATATTTTCAACGTTAAGGTTAATCATTAAAATCTATTTTATATTTTAAATTCACAATTACAAATGTTTTTTTATATATTTTTAAATGAACAATATCTTCCAAAATTGCAAAAAAATTGAATTTAAGGTTTATTGAGTTTGTTGCCCTTAGAAATTAAACCCTTAAAGATTAAAAAAAATTAAAATTCTCCAACTATATATGTTTTTAGTCCGAATTTAGACCAAGAACGTGATGTAGGCTTTATATCTCTAGTTCTAAAGTCGACAATAATCAGGAGATCCCAGGCTCTAGGATCCCAAGCTGATGAAAATAACATTAAACAATAGCCACACTTTCCGATGGTTTTATTCTACGTCTTACTACCCATCCGGCTGTCCACATATTTACACCAATGGGGAAAGAAAGGCAGAGCCTTTAGTAAATTAACCTCATTGGCGTGGAAAGAGAATGGGAAACCATTTTAGGAATAGTACCCTGAACACACCCACCCAGGAATCAAACTTCAATCTTTATCTCACCAGCAACCTTGACGAGACAAACACCTTCATCCTTAAGCCCATTGGTTCTGGTTGTTATATAATAATAAAATGGTGTGTTCAGTTGGTTCATAAAGTTCGCGTTAATTATCCACAGTAAAATAATAAAACTGATCTAACAAAGGTAGCTATGGCAGCATCTGGTGGGTGAAACAGGGTAAAATTAACCGAACCACTTGGCTACTTGGGAGTGAATAATTTAATTTTCTCAAGTCCTATCAATATCAGTGAAGTAAAGGGCTGGCTCACACACCACCTACCCCATCAACTGACCACAAGACACCAAGACCACAGACATACAGACACTTACCAAGAGCCAGTTTGGATTGGGTTCATGGTACGTCCTTAGTAATTAGTACCTATTTATTTTAGCTCAAATCATCCACCTGTACTTTACACAATATGGTGGAGCGAAAAAAAATACGAAGATTGCATTAGCGGAAACGGGTATCCATCAATAGTTGTGTATTAGGCCCACTAAAATTTCTGCGATTTTTTTTTAAGTATTTATTATTATTATTATTATTATTATTTAGCATCGCGTCTTACTACCCGTTCGGGTTATACGCTTTAATTACTAAGTACACTAATAGATTAGTAATTGGGAAGGTTGAATTAGAGGAAGTGAACCCACATTTGCGTGGAGGGAGAGTGGAAAACCATTTAGGAAAAACCACCCCCAGTTCACCCGACTGAGATTCGAACCTCGATCTCCCCGTCCTCAGCAGTTGAGCAGCTCAACACGACTAGCGCGTTAGCCAACTACGCCAGCGAGGCGGGTTTTTTTAAAAGTAGTTTTCATTCTGCGCATCAGGCCTAAAGTTTGAAATTTTTGCTAAGATTTGTTATTTATCCCCAAAAAAAATCCTACTAGTTAAATTTGATAAACCGTTTTTGGGTGGTGATAAAATGCTAGAGAAAGACCTTGAAAACCAATTTTTCCCTACCGTTATTTTTTACATCTTCAGTTTGCGCATTTGAGTCAAAATATTATATTTTAAAAATATTTTTGTAATTTGTTGCAGGATTGTACAATTTTCAACGGTATAAAACTAATGTAACTTAAAGCGTTGAAATAGGATTGAACTATTATCAAAACTGAAAAGTAGAATATAGTATATTTCTTTCCATCTCTGGCGGAACTCTCTACTAGACGCCGCGGCGGCAGCTTTGTCGATAATCGTTTGTCACACCGCTCCAGACAAGCCCAGACGTGTGCGCTGTTTGTTTGCTTCGCCAATCGTGTTACAGCAACAGTGGGAAAGATAAGTCTTGAATATTATATTATTTTAGTGCATATTCGGTGGCAGTTCTGTGGTGGTTTTGTTATAACTGCAGTTACAAGAAATAGTCACAATCACATTGTTGGCAGTAACCAAGAGATAGGCGAGTCTTTGCTTCCTATCTGTTGTGATATTTTAAGATATTATAATGTAGTTTGGGAAACATAAAAATGTAGTAATAGTAATAATTCTAGCTTTTCAGCAGTTTCGAGTATATTTCTAGATAAAGTAGAATATGTTTGGAATAGAGCTTCAATTACCACAGTAAAAATATTACATTGTCAGAATTAGTTTGCATTTGTTGCGACGAATGCCCCACAAACACTGGCAAATATAATGGAGCTATACGGACTTTGGAAGAAAAACTTTGGAGAGCCTTTCAATGGGTTATTTGCCAGTTGCACAAAAATGAACTTCAATTAAGGAATTTATTTGAAAAACTGGATGGATCAACAACTGGACCAATTGGATCTGTTGGGCCTATTGGAAAATGTTTGACGACGTTTCATACTTTGAATTCAGTAAAATTTTAGACTATTGAATTCAGTAAAATTTGAGACTATTGAATTCGGTATATATGATATCATCTCTGAAAATAAAAAATATTTAAGTGAAGACCAACAATATCTTTATGATATTTTTAGGGCAGTTTCAAATGCCAAATGCCCAAGTGATTTAGAAAATAAGAGCCCAGGAAAGCTCTCTCACGCTAGATGGGTGACCACAGCGAATATAATCTTACGATTGTGCATAGCTACTACAAAACCATTAGACACATTAAAAGAGTTAGCAACTTTTGTTGTTAGAGTTTACGCTCCTTATGGTTTCACCATTAAATATAACCCCAAAATATAAAATGGCACTCCAAACCTGTGTAAAGCAATTGACTGTTCTTTGTACTTGAGCAATTATAACTAAAATATTGTACACAAATGCCTCCAGGATAATAGATACTTTGCTCATCCATAGAATGTACTAATTGCAATGCTTGCAGATGACCGAAAGCACATCAAACAACTTGCTATAAGACGGATCATTTTAGCCAGGAAAAGCGAAAATGTAAGTGAGGGAATAAGATTTGAAATTCCCGTCATAAACATTGCTGCATCTGACTACATAGATTTTATTTCTTGGCAAGATATGAATGTAACTGAATCACCTTGACTAGACACTTATTCAATAACGACTTACAAAGGTCATTAAGAACGGGAATTGTTGATATAACCTCTGAGTCGGTACTTATTGGATTACCAACTCATATTCAAGCCGTTCAAAGGGCGAGGAAAGAAGGGACCGTATCTTCAAAACTCGTTTGTAACAATGGCAAAAGAGAAAATCTAATAAAGACAAGAATAATAGACCGGAGTGTACGTCCAGTTTGTTATACTAAAAGCAGTTTAAACCTTAAAAAGTACGTTCCCTCATTGTTGAGAGGTTGGGTAAGGAACGATTGGGACTCGCCATGTACCAAACTCCCCGTGGTGAGTTCTAGGTAGTTCAATATGAACTAGCGAAGAGTTGCATACTAATGATAAATATACCTGAATTTGAGACTTGGCACACGCTCGACACATCATTAGGCTATTTGACCGGAAAAGGAACAGGTAGGTTTATAATTGCAAATATAAAATATCTAGTAAAGTCAAAGGAATTACATTAGTTTAGAAAAAATATGACACTTTTACTCATTTGCGCATATTCAAAAATTTACATTAAACGGAAAGGAAAAATTGTATGTTGGCTTTGAGGTATATTTATAATATATTATCAATATCCGAGAACAGTTTAGTCATTTTAGGTCACGGAGAGAAATTTTAATAAAACCAAAATGTTTTTAGAAACTACGAAAATATGCGAAAATTCTGATATTTTGACCCAAATGCGCAAAATGAAGATGTAAAAACTAACGATAGGGAAAAATCGATGTTTTCAAGGTATTTTATAGCATTTTAATACTGACCAAAAACTCTTCATCAAATTTAACTCGAAGGATTTTTTTTATAAATAACAAATCTTAGCAAAAATTTCAAACTTTAGGCCTGATGCACAGACTGAAGACGACTTTAAAAAAAAATCACAGAAATGTTAGTGAGTCCCATACACAACTATTGATGGATACCCGTTTCTGCTAATGCAATTTTGATTTTTCCCGCTCCACCCTACTATGCAAACTAACTTATTTAAATATACTATTTGAGTACATAAATTAACCTTAATTTTTTAGTAGATAAAATAAATAACCTGTGTTTGTGGGTACGCGGCCTAAGTGTCAGGCTCCTTTATTCTGACTTGTAGGCAACAGGGAAGTCAGAGTTTGAAACCCAGCTAGGGGTAATGTGGTTTATTATTTCCTAAACGGTTTCTGAATCTCCCTCACCAAAAATGCTGGAACATTTTATAATATACATTCAGCATCTCTAATACCTACCTCTATTAGAATAATTAAATATGTATAGATTGGGCGGATGGCTAGATGTGCTATAAAAGTTATGTGTGTGATACAGGCCTAGTATAGCTGCCCTACATTATGTTTAGAATATACGAGGATACTGGTTGTTATATTGTGCGTAACACTACATATATTTGATAAGAGTATTGAATTTTTATTATAGTATCAAATTTATTGTTCCAAATATGTTGTATGGATTAAAAATACTATAAACAAAATATTTTGCACAATATAATACAAATTTTAATCATACAACATATTTAATACAGATATAAATATTTAACTCGTGTAATGTAAATACAAACATAGGTTTTCAAAATAGATGTTAAATTACACTTATGCTTGGCATTTGGGCCGATAATACGATTGTGATATATAAAAAGAAATGTATTGTTTGAAATAAAGAACATTACCAACCCCAAAGTACAATTATTTTTTTGTTATTCTAATCTACTATAAATAATTGCTTTTTCCATTTTAAAATGTTAATCAAAAATATGTTTGTTTTCTGGTTAAATTCATCAATATCTATTTATTTGAATATCGATTAGATTGCAGATTTAAACATAATTATTTTCTTGTTTATTTTTCTGGATGTTTTCCACGCCACAGTGCACGAAGACACACATTAGTTTTAAAATTTTAAAAGTTTTTGAATTAGTGAAAGTTAGAAAATGTATCATTAGTTTATTAAATATAGTATTTGTTGTTTATGTCGAACATAAACCTGAAATACAAATTACTTTATCCCAAGTGTAAAAAAGTGTGAAAATAAGATACCAGCAATGATGTTGTTCTTGATTTAAACGCAACAATGGAGAGTAATGTTCAGCTTACTAATTTGAGAAGCTAAATCATTCAGCTATTTTCAATCTTGGATTATTTATATATGCCAAGAGATAAGATTTACAAGTGTAAGACAATCCAAGGAACATCAAATCAATATTAAATGTTTGCATCTCTATAATAAACATGTTCATCATTTAAATAGTTACTATGCATTGAAATTGTTGAAAACTTTTTCCCTTGCTTTTTCAGGACCACCAAATTGTTTATAGCATTAGAAATACCTAATAATGGACAGTTCCTTCCCACGTAAAAACTCAACTATCAAATTAATGACCTATCAACATATGGATTATTGAATTCCATATAGGTCATATTATCATGAAAAATATTTTTAAACTACAGCGTTGGGATAACTGCTTGTATTGGAACTCAACGTAACAATACTCAGATGTTATTTAACAATGTATTTATAATAAAATGTATACAATAATTGTAACATAAATATAAACTATACATAATGTTATATTTTCCGTAAATGTTGGAATTACTCTTACATTATATATCATAAGATGTAAATATAACTATTCAAGATTATCGATATGTTGACACTGTAAAACCTACATTATTGTGTGTAAGCTTTGGAATTAAAAGTGTTTATGTTATGAAATGATAACTGTAATAGTGTAAATGTCATCATACTCCAAAACTCCTATTTTCTTTGGAAGTGTATCAAATAAAATGTCAGCATTTTAAAACAGCATTGAAATGTGTATTATTTGCCCTAAATAAATGTTAAGAGTTGTAACGTTTAAAAGAGCTTGCCTGATATATTAATGTTTGCACGTCACCATTAGGATGACATTTTATATAGCGATTGAATTGGGTCCAAGTTTGCTGTTCTGAATTATAATAATTAAAAAGGGATGATGTATTATTTTATAAATTAAAAGTTCTAGTGTTTTATAGTTATTTTTATTTTAAGCAGATAAACAGTTTTTTGATAGATATTTCACACGTTGTAGATTTTAATAAAAGCCCGACTATTACTTTATATGCATGATAATTCCCAACACGTAAAATTTAGAACAAAGATTAAGATGTTATAGACTCAACCTACATGGCTCCTCATCAGGAAGAAAAGTGAAGAGATGCGTACCCTGAAAGGGGTATGTCATTCGGGCGCGTTTCTGTTCACAAAACTGCGTTGTCTTTTTAAACAAGAGATGTAGAAGGATGTCGCCATACCTTGCAACTTAACAACTTAACACAAATAAATCTTACTACTCGCTCTCATTTAAAATATCGTAATTTTGAATATAGATGTGAATAATAAATTATTTAGATGTATAATCCCATATCATTACAGAGTGTCGCCTAATTTAAGGGTAATATCTTCTCAAACTAAGGTATTTCTAAAGAAAATTGTATTTATTAAGCTTCAAAATAACTAAAACAAGCGTCTATTTTAATATTGTGTTTTTACCCGATTATAAAAATTACTTCATTTATTTGAGGAAGTATTAATATATATATAAAGGTAACAGTTAAAAGGTTATTTTGATCTAAATCTTCGTATATTTGGGGTAAAATTGGTTGATAGTTCTTCATAAATACATGAAAATATTAATGTAAGTATTTAAAAATAAAATCTTGCAGGTTACGGTGGGCGGGTCATGCAGTGTGAATAGGAGAATCTAGAACCGCGTTCAGGTTATTGGATGGCAAACCCAATGGGAAAAGACCACTGGGAAGATCTACACGCAGATGGGAGGATAACATTTGGATAAACCTGAGAAAGATAGGGTGTAATGAGATAGATTGGATAGAACTAGCTCAAGATAGGGATAGGTGGCGTACTTTTGTGAGTGTGGTACTGAACTTCTGTCTTCCTAATGCTATAGTGTGAGTTAGTATTTAAAAATAACACATCAACTAGAGGATATTATGTATAATAATTGTTACTTTGGCTGGATAGACTATAGTCAAGATAATGTCAACAAATAATATGTAGATCCTTAATAATATTACAACACAGATATTCAAATATAGATATATACCTTTATATATATATATATATATATATATACAGACTCATAAACCAAACTGTACATACAGCTTGTTTGAACTAAGAGTAATATAAAATTCCTAGACACTTACACCCGGAAAACTATGCTAATACCATTAAATTCTGATCAAAATTTCAGCGTATAGCGCCGAGATAGCAAACTGACAAGCATGCGTGTACAGCAAGTTGCATAGGAGTTAGGCGCGTGGCACTGCACATGTGATAATGGCAAGCACGTTCTGTAAAGTAGGACCGGTAATGATGGCCCACAGAGCGTATTCCCACATCTAATTGGACTGATGTGTTGTTTACTATTAACTGTGGTATGTTCTTCTGCCGTGCTCCAAGATGTCGAGGTGTGTACTGCCACGAGCCTAGGTCCTATGAAACCTGTTGTACACGCATGCTTTAACAGATTTGCTATCCCAGTAATTTACTCTGAAACTTTGAACACAGTTTAATGGTATTAGCATAGTTTTCCAGATGTACAGTACCTGTATAGGAATTTTATATTACTTTTGGTTCAAACAAACTACATGTGCAGTTTGGGCTATGAGTTTCCGCATACCCCGTATATACATGTGTATATATATATATATATATATATATATATATAAGCCTACATCTCTGTATATAATATATACTCGTTTGCAGGGCCCTCAAATATCGGTCTGACCCATCCATCCCCGCACCCACCCTAAAAAATATTTATTTTTAGCACCATGTCTTACTACCAGTTTGGGTTATACACCTATGTACAAGATGGGATATTAGGAATGTTGAATTTAGAGAAAATGGACTTGAATTTGTGTGTAAGGAGAGTGGAAAATCATATAGGAAAAGCGACCCTCAGTACACCCACCAGGAATTGAACCACAATATCCCCGTCTTCAGCAATCTAGTATATTGTGAAAGTAGTGCCTTTGTTCACGTAGCCACTGAAGTGGGTAAAAATAATTCTTAAGTTTGTTAATGTAATTACAGTAGTTTGCATCTAAATACCATTTTAAAGCCTAATAATTTATCAAGAAACTTCCTAAAAGGTAAATACATATAATTAATGCTATAAGCTATGTTTGTATACAATCTTACCAACCATTCTTTCGATTTTCTTCCCCAACAAATGTAATCTGTTTAGAGGTACAAAGAACCAATTTGCCAAATTTGATTTAAATCAGTTAATTCTTTCAAAATATATCGTGAGACATATTCACCACAAACGGACAACTGCAAATCAGTAGAGCTAAAAGGGAGAACTCGTTCGATAAATTAATTTTATGATTATGCTTTTATTTGTTTTAACACTTTGATAATATTTGAAGGATGATTTTACAGGGAGCCTACTATATCAATGTGTAAGCAAACATTTCCTCCTTCAAATAATTTTTTAACTTTGTCACGTAAATAAGTGTTGGGCTCTGTGAAGTTGCACCATTTGCATACCCCTAAAGGTGGCCCTGGAGAGACCACCCGATAGGGTCATAAACTACCATTGATTGAGGGCGCAATCCTTAGTAATAGATATATATCTAAAAACAAATAAAATTGTATTGATTTGTATCGATAATTAAAAGTCCATTTATCATTTTAACTTTCTAATGTCAAGATAAATTATTGGGACCGTGAAAATATTGAACTCGAGATTATGACGAATCGTTATGTTTAATGTGAACACGAACACAAACAAGTGAATTTTACAATTCCTTCTGTCCCAAAGTCTGTCTGTCTATATGTCTGTCTCTGGCCACGGATCCAAAATCATTTCCTGAATTTTGTTTAAACTTGATATTTAGATTTTGTATGGCAGTTACAAAAAATATCTTCTTTTACTCTAGCCCTTATTAAGGGTAGTTTATCAATAAATATTTTTTTTTACTTCCAAATTTTTTGAAAATTATTCTAACAATTTTATTTTAAATGCCATCTAATATTTGATTTGCTTGATAAATATCACTATACATTAGGTTTTTGTACAATATTTTGTTGAAAGGTAGCTTATAATTAAGAATTTTTTGAAAATTCTAACTATTCAAAAAAATAGCTCCTACGATTTTGCTCGCAATTTATATCTCTAAAATATGTGATATGACAAATAACAATGTATAATATTTTTGGGGGTAAAAACTCATGTATGGTGATTGATTTTTTTTTAGCTTGAGAAGTAGTTTACAAATGATTCTAAAGATTTGATTCCAAATGGGTATCTTGGTAATGTTTGACATCATAAATAACACTGTTTACTGGGCAAAATTAGATAAAAAGTCGTTTGCTGATTATATATATTTACTAACGTTTGAAAATTAAATTGATTGATATGCTCTTCGGTGGAGAGAGGTGTTCTTATTTTCTTGATCGTTCTGTAACGGTGTATGTCATTTGATCTTTGCGCTTTGGTGAATTGTGATGCTTTTATACCCTCACTTGACCCCTTGGAAAGAGAAGTATCGTGATTGTCAAAAAAAATCGAGCTCAAAATTTTAATAAATGTTGATGTTTCATTACCCCCTTGAACGAAAAATTGGTTTACGCGATGCTGTCTCTCTGTTTGTATCTCAGCCTATATATGAAAACATTTTACCGACCAGATTATGACTCAGTATCTAGGGTTTTCTTCTGATAATACCCCTGTGGAATTTTAAAAATTAAATATATGACATTTAAAATAAGGGTAGTTTAATGTAAGGTTTTAAACTCGCGAGGAAAAATAAATGGTACAACACAATCGCACAAACTTTCTCGTGTCGTGTTTTATGGCTTTGAAGATACTTTTCAAAAATAGGTTTTGAGTAAACTATGCTTAGCTATTATATTATGCTCATAAAAACAAACACATTATCTTGTTAATCATAATAATCACTCTTTAATGTAAATTTTAAACCAAATTGTTCAAATGTATTTAAAAAACTTAAATTTTAAAAAGTAAATTATATGTAAATTACTCTATAATTATTAAATTGTAAAAACAAAATGGTATTCTTATTTATTATGAAAGACTATTCTCAGATACCCATTTGGAATTCAATTTTAAAGGTAAATTTCTTTAACATCTAAATTGTATATATAGCCTAGTTTCAAAAGTAAACTACTGTTAAATTAATTGATTTTATATAAAAAATTACATTATTATTACAACCAAAAAACCCAATTTCACCCCCAAAAACAAGTATACAGCTTAAATTGTCATGTTAATTTCAAAACCTCTCAATATATATATATATATATAGTGTACAGTAGCTCATAAATGATTGGTTTTATAAAAATATATTTCAAATTAAAGAGAGTTGTATATTTAATAGTACTATATATTTACAATGATAAGATATCTCGTATCTCTAATAGTTGCTGAGATGGTTAAAAATTGGAAATTTCTGCTTATGTTAAGTACCTACCTTCAAATTCATTTTCATGGAAAATTTAAAATTTTCATTTTGTTTGTAATGTTAAACAGTGTCTAGATACTAAATGTAGTCAAAATCGTTAAAGCATATTTTGAGTAAAAAATCAATTTTTGTCCTTCAGTAAACTACCCATGGTTTTTTTTAGACATCTAACTCCAATAATACCTCAGGGGAAAATATTAAAATCCAAGGAGCATAGCCTTAGCCCTTTCGGTAAAATGGTTTCAACCATATTCCAAGATAAAGACACAAATATAAACAGTTGCCAACATGAAAACCATTATTTGTTTCAGGGGGTCATGAAACCTTGATATTTAACAAAATCTCTAGTTCATTTTTTTGTTAACAATAATTCTCTTTCCAAGGGATCAAGAGAAAGTAAAATTCATACAAAAAACACTCTAAATAACTTATAGGCAGAGGCAGGTTTTTTTGTTATTGGCGATAAACGCGAATTGTTTTTCTGTAGCTTCAAAATCTATATTTACACGTTTCACAATGTTTATGAAGTGATCCAACATATTTTCAAATCGCGAATTTTCGCGAAATTTTGCTATTCTCGCGAAATTTTATTATTCTCGCGATTAACGCGAAAAATTTAATATTTTTTTCACACTTTAATATTTCAATAGTCGGAATTGAAGTTTTAAAAACAATATTTTATTGAATAAACATTCCTTCACAGCGTAAAATTTGCCACCATTTTATTTTCACAGAAGTCTCACAAGCCTTAAGAATGTGTCTGGATCATATATTTTGCGCATGCGTAGTTTTAAAACTGAAACAAGACTGGAAAGAAACGTGTTTATCACCTCAAAGTTTTTTTAAAAAAAATTAACATATCCTGCGTTAATTTTAATACTCGCTGCCAGATATTTATTTAAGTTATTTTGGGTACTCAGCTTATTTTATATTTCACTTAAACCAAATAAAAATATCTCAAACAAGAAATTTCAACTACCATATGTCGCCACCCGCCATCTTGCCGTCTTGGAATGATTAAGTAAATAAAACACAATAGAATTACTACTCATAGACTGCACTTCAAATTTTAAGCCAAAAAACACTTTGCTTGTTGCAATTACTAAGCAATGTTCAAGCATGTATATTCTAGAGGTAATAAGTATATAACTTTTTTGGTGCTACACATTTTTCATATGTTGGTATTAGATAGTTTTCTTTCGATATAGCCCGTCACTAGCTTCACTTATAAACCATTAAATTAGCGTGTTAATACTTGATTAGATCATGATTTGCATTTTTCACATTATCCAAAGTCGTGTGTAGTTAAGCAACTATTAATTACACCATGGGGAGAACGATTGAAATTTTCAACACAAAACACCACCATTTTGAAAAATTAATGAGAATTTTTTTAAAAATATTCACCATAAAAACCTGCCTCTGCTTATAGGGCATTCCAGATTTCAAAAAATTCTGTTTGAGAACCACTTCAACTAGGAAATCTAATTCATAAAAGAAAGCTGGTTGAAACTTCTTAAAATAGCTTCCTGAAGCATAAAAATTTCCAAAAATTTACTTGAAGATAACTACACTAAATAGCCCCTAGGATTATTCATATTTAAAAAAAATTTGGAGGAGCAAAGAGATGTTAGAATGTAATTTTCTAAAATCCTCTAAACGAGAACCACTATAAATAGCTTCTAGGCATCCAATTTTATAATATTAACCATGTGAGAGAAGGGTAAGATTTCCCTAAAAACTTTTTTGTTTCTTGGTACCCCACGTGCCCTCCTCACGCACAATTAAAGTTGCACCACTAATATATTAAATAACCATGTTTGTTAATTCTTAGGTTTCAGTAGTAGGTCTTAATATCATGCTATAAACATTCAATTCTGAAACCGCCCCCCCCCCCAAAAAAAATTAAATTCTTCATTCACCCGTGAGTAAGACTTTCGGAGTAAGAGGCAGGCTATATTGTACACTTCATATTGTATTAGAATAAACATTTTAATCCCAAACTCTTGTGGCAGTGAAAATAGATTCTTAATCGGAGAATATTTGATCATGTGCAGGTAATGTATAAAATAATGAATAGAGCACATTAAAAAAACAAGGTTATGTACCGTACGTGATAAAATTAAAAAACTTATCTATCTTCACAAAAAATCAAAACATTTGTTTTGCTTGATTTGTAAACTAAACTGACATAAATTAAATAAATTTGTTTGGAAAGATATAATGGAACACAGTACTGTATCCTAAGATTTTTAAGTTTATTACCGCGATTTGATATTTACCCTATATTGAAAATTTAGGCACGGTGTCCTCACATATTTTTGAAAACATAGATACTCTAATAAACGTAAGCTTGAAAACGATCAAAAGGAGCGGATTAATTTAATATTCAAATTTAATGTTTACGTTATAACACAAAGAATAATCTCGTCCATTTCCGCTGGCTGTAACCAACCATGTTACGCGTGGACAAGACAATTCCTGAAGTATTAAAACATATTAGTTTTATGTAAATATACTGCCAATGTCTAAAAATTACAACTCTTAAAACTTATCAATGTGATATGTGTTATTAATTATAAATGACACTCAGGTACGTGATAAGCATCGTTCTCAAAGATATCTTTAAGAAAGGGGAAAACAGAGGGTTAACTATACACTTATTTTGTTAGGAAGAATAGTATCTGGTAGTTAATCATCATCATAATTATCATAATCATCATCAACAGTTTCCAGCCTGTGGCCGGGTCAGATTAGTAAAATGCTTCCATCTTCCTCTATACTTCCACCATTCTTCCTCCTTTAATCTCTTCTATTCATCTTCTTTCACTTGAACAGTTACTAATATCTGTTCCTCCCATCTCTTTCTTGGCCCCCCGTGCAGTTCACCATACTTTATATCAATATTTTTCTTTGCCATCTTCGTTACACTACCATACCATCACAGTCTTGCTTCCTCTACTATCTCATGTACCCCTTGTAACCCAACCCTACTCTTTCCCGGATAACTCCATTCCTAGTCTTGTTTCTCCTCATAACAGCTAACATGCTCCACACAAACTTCATTCACTTGGCCTCCACTTTCCCAGTCTCTCTTACATTCATGGTCCATGTTTCTGCTCCATATATGAAAATAGGTACAAAGTACGCCTTGTATATTGCTTTTTTATACATCAAGGGGACTTCACTTTTCCACAGCAGGTCTCTTACTCACCCATAGAACTCTCTACTGCTAGTTACTAAGGCCACTAAAACAATAATATTATGTTCATACGTCAAATCATGTGCTCTGCAGCTGTCACTTTTGATAGATTATCAATATCTATATTATAACATAATTAATATAGTAACATGTTGTAAATGTTGGCCGCAAAGAAATATGTTTTTATGTTTTAATCTGTTCTTCCAACCAAAACCAGGCTATATAAAATAAATTCTTTACTGTGTGGATCAAATATACTTTTCCATATTCATACGTGAGGTAATATTATCTTCAGCTGTTAGTCTTAATAGCTAGTATCAATGCCCATAAAATAAAACCAATTGATTTGAATTGATTTTTTATCACCACGTCTTACTACTTGTTCAGTTTGTACGTATATATATGATCATTACTCTAATAGGTTAGGGACAAGGAAGGAAACATTTAGAGGTAATTTACCCGCATTTTCGTGAAAGGAGAGTGAGAAACCATTTATGGAAAAATAACCTCAATAGACCCGACCAGGGATCGTGCCCCAATCTTTCTGTCTTAGTCATACCAATCTAACACTAGAGTGACGCCTTAGACAGTTAGGCCACTGTCACGACTACTAACGATAAATATATTGTAAAATATTTCCAGTGTTGACAGCAAATAAATAAGTTTGTATTTTCTTAAAAAGTTCTACAAATGTCCATTCGTAAGAAAATCAAGGTATAGATGATCTCTGATCCCTGTAACCGTTGCTCTAAAATAATAGTTGGAAAGGGAAGAATCCATAATAAAACATGTAACATTTTCATTTAAAGGAGGAAATATCTTATTTAATGCTGGAAATAAAATTTAATCCACCCAAACTTATAAAACTGATCAAGTAATAGTGAAATATTCATGATAACCATCATAGAACAATATCTTTTTTTAGTTATTCTAGATGTTTGTTTTGAGGAAAATCCACAATCTGAACTGCGACACTTTAGCATAGACCGTGGGAATTGACTGATGTCCAAGGTAGTCACCCCAGGAAACTATGCCAATTTGTTTCACTTTACCATCTTTCTGGTCGAACAATGGACCTCCGGAGTCTCCCTGGAAAATGGACATATTTCAAACATTTAAATTATAAGTACCTAATAAGCATGTACTGATCAAATCCGTTTATTATTTTGATTAAGGTACATTGCACCAACTACTGATGACGAATTTGATGTACATATTTAATGCTCAGACACCTTGAAGCCATATTGCCACTCAAAAATATTCCAGATGTTTTCTAATGATACACGGATTGTAGGCATAATATCACTCTTAGATATCCCAAATGTTAACTTACCATATCGTCCTTGTAAGCGTTCTTTGCTATGTTTTATCTAGCTAAACTCTCATTATAAGTATTATTTACCATGATATTATTTATCTAAACTCTCATATAAGTACTATATATATATATATATATATAT
>CABEEJ010003126.1:18865-47101 GCA_901482245.1 Timema douglasi
TATATATATATATATATATATATATATATATATATATATATATATATATATATCTTATTATGTATTATGTACCACATAGTATTCAGCTAAACCATCAATATCAACAATATGTTACCTCGCTAAACCCAAATTCTAAGTACTATGCACCATATGCTATCTAGCTTCACCCTTATTGTACTATGTAACATACACTATTTATCAACACCCACCATGTAAGTATTATGTAGTGTTCCATATGTTATTCAGTTATACCCACCTTGTAAGCCGTGTGTCCTTCCTGCATGGCACATATCATGTTGTTGCTGACCACATGAGTACCTGTCATCATAGGGTGTTCTTCACATTTGGTTGGTTCAAGCACGTCCGCATAGGCCTTCTTCAGAACTGGACTGGTGCCACCTTCCATGTACTAATATAGTAAAAAAAACCATCAAAACTCAAACATATTTCAATAGTGAGTAGTTTACTTTAGTTTTAGCAAAGATTATTTGGAAATTGTTATATAATAAAACATAATGGCATCAGCATAGCTATATTTTAGGAATATTTGCATAAATCCAATGTTTAATGATCTGAATATTAATGTAGTTTTGATATTTGTGTCTTTATTTTTATCATAAATAATTTTCCTTTTTACCTTTAAAATCATTAAAGTAAATTTGGGTGGGGGGGAATTAAGACGTTTATTATTATTATTATTATTATTATTATTAGCACCACGTCTTACTACCCGTTCGGGTTATACGCACTTACGCTAATGTGTAATGGTAGGGTGATTGTGAGATGAAATGGAGGACCTACAGCTTAACGTGGAATCCGAACCACGGTGGAGGCCTGGCATTCCCCACATTCACAAGATGTCTTGTCAGAGGTGAAGGAAGGGTTTGGTAATCAGATAAATCTTTGCCGGGACCGAGGATTAAACCCCGGCCACCAGCATAGAAGTCTGACACCTTAACCCTAAACCACCAGGTTAAATATCTGTCATGAGTATAACGACATTAGATGACAAACAATTTAAATGAAGAAAAAAAAGTTGTAATTAAATTCCAGGAGATACTTAACAGATATTCAAGAATTGTTGAGGTCATCATGTGAATAAAATTAAGCTATTTGTCTGTTTTGAAGAAATATTTGATATATTTTGACCACTGTCTTTTTGTCGCGTTCCCTACATCCCCACCTTAAGTTGGCGTTGATCTAGTGCACTATATTGAACTTACTGGTTTTGTACACCCCCAACCGGCCACAACAAGCCTGGATCCTATCGGGGTTGGCTCCCCCTGATCTGGGAGACCCACGTACTTCACGTACGGGTTAGAGGACAGAGGATCTTTCAACTGAAATTATAAAAGAGAAGGGTGGTAGAGCATGCGGTAATAGTAAACAGGTCCATAATTGGATTGAACACGTCTTGTCAAATAGAGATAAGGAACTGTTTCTACCACAAAGGGCGATGACTACAATCTGATTTTGATAGCAAGTCCATCATTTTAATGGCAATGGCAGAAATAAAAATACTACAACTGTAATTACTTTCCTACTCAGTTTAATTAATAATTTAAAGGGAAACTATACAGTAATCCACAAGAAATTATTATTGAAAGGTTTTTATAACTCCTCAGGATAACTTTTTGTTTAATAAGTAAATTAAGACGTATTTCTTGAATAACCAATTTTAATGACTTTCAATCAACGTTGATGATCAAAAGTGGGCTTGCTATAAAAATCAGCCTTTTGAATTTAGATGGTATAGTAATTCTTTATTCCATTGTGTGAAAATAATTACAAAATATATTTTAATTTTAATAATATTCTTTATACTCGCCAGGCTACTAAAAAAACGGGAGTTTCCGTATTGAATATAATCTATTGAAAAGATCACACAATACTACATAATTTGTTAATGATAAAGCGTTTGTTCTTAGATGAGTACCAAAAACAGAACCGCCATTATAGGCCTCCCCTCGGGCCTTATATGCCATCGGATCCCAACCATACCACGCTCAGACCATTATGGCTGCCAAACTATTTGTCAGCCTTCCCCGTCTGTCGCTTATAAACGTGGGCCTAAAATCTGTCAGAATGTGATATGGCCGAGTTTAGGGGGAGGTATGTGGGTCCATGATTGATGTTAAACTTGGTTTTTAAAGGATTTTTTTAGTACTACTTTGTCTATTACAAATGTGATGTTGTTATTGATATAAGGATGAAAGAACTTAAATAATATTCGGAATCTTATGACAAAACGAGGTGTTGCTAGGAATAATCAATGGTCTGTCTGACTCCTAGGTTGTTTCTACATGGTCTTCAAGTCCTGGTACCCTGGGTTCGAGTGGTAGCCCTATTCTATGAACAGTGGTGGAGGAACAGGGGGTGGGGGGGCGTACGGTGGTAACTGTTACCCCCAAATAATAGAAGGGGGTAAAAAGTATCAATTTTCCCCCTCTCTGACCCCCAAAGAATGTAGTACAACGTTTAGATCTCGTTGAAGCACAATACAAAGTTCACACTGAGTTAACATAATAAAAATAAAATGTGATTGGAGCACACACTGAAGAGATTTTGAAAACTCTAATAAGGATACCAGCTATATCAGCTATTGCAAAAAGTACTTTTTCAATGCTTGTACGAATAAAACTCTTATCTTTGCTCCACGATGAGGCAACGTAGACTAAATCACCTGTGTCTGTTTAATGCGCACACTGAGAGATTCAACCAAATTGAACTTGCAAAAATAGTTAGTGGTTTTATAGCTAGTAGCGAATATAGGGCAAGGGTTTATGGAAACCTCCTTTAATTTCCAGTGTTTCATAATTTTTAGTTGAGCCGCATCAGATATAATTTTTCTACATTTGTTTTGTGTGTATTAATTCTAATGTTTGGCATTACTAAAATAAATGAAAAATGCACAATGGGGCCTTTATAAACATGTATCCCTTGTTAAAGGTGATCTCACTTTACGAGTTTTCGCTATAACGTGATTCAAACAAAATAAAACAAATAATGCTTGGTCGGCTGTAGTTTCGCAGTCACCCTGTGCGGTGGTGGCGTGACCTTGTGCGGTGGTGACGTGACCTTGTGTGGTGGTGACGTGACCCTGTGCGTTGGTGACGTGACCCTGTGCGGTGGTGACGTGACCCTGTGTGGTGGTGACGTGACCCTGTGCGGTGGTGACGTGACCCTGTGCGGTGGTGACGTGACCCTGTGCGGTGGTGACGTGACCCTGTGTGGTGGTGACGTGACCCTGTGCGGTGGTGATGTGACCCTGTGCGGTGGTGACGTGACCTTGTGCGGTGGTGACGTGACCCTGTGCGGTGGTGACGTGACCTTGTGCGCGCACATTCCAGTGATAACAATGATCTTTACTTTACAGTTTGGTGTTAGGGGGTGGTATTGACAACATTGGAGATGCAGGGGCAGAAGTTAGGAACAGTCATGTATGAAGGAAGTTTGTAAAAATATTTGGGTTGAAGTTTATGATTCTCATGATTTTGATCCTGAACACGAGCTTTCCAATTCAAGACATGACATCGATGACATAGCAATATGTTGGATTTTAGAACATAGATCAGGCAAATTTGGATCAATTTCTCCCAATTTCACTCAATAGAATTCACCAATAAATATCTTATATAAATGGAGAATGGAATAAAGGATGAAGTGGAAGAGCCATATGTTGTTGAACCTATCCAACAACGTTTAACAAAACAATTTGCCGATTTTATTTAAGCACATTGACAGTGCATTAAAATAAATTAATAGAATTACCCTAACATGGATAGAAGCGCTAAAGTTGCCAGAGAGATTCAGAATTATTTGTAGCAAGCCAAAGAACTATATATAGAGAGGAGGAAGAATGCTGCCCGTTATCTAAGTCTTGAACATTTTATCAAAAAGGTTGAAAATCGTCAGTCTAATTACCCAGGGCCTTCAAGAGATCAAGATCTTACCATCACTGGGCCTTCAAGAGGGCAAGAGCTTATCATTCAAGGGCCATCAGAAGAGCAAGAGACTAACGTCCAAGGACCTTCCAGAGAGCAAGAGCCTACCGTCCAGAGCCTTCAAGAGAGCAAGAGCCTACGGTCTAAGGGCCGTCAAGAGAACAAAAGCCTACCATTCAAGGGTCTTAAAGAGATCAGGAGCCTACCGTCCGAGGGACTTCAAGAGAGCAAGAGCTTACCATTCAAGGGCCTACTGTACAAGGGCCTTTAAGCGATCAAGAGCCTACTATACCAGGGTCATCAAGAGAGTAAGAGCTTACCGTCCCAGGGCTTTCAACAGATCAAAAGCCTAACGTCCAAAGACCTTCAAGAGAGCAAAAGCCTACCATACAAGAACCATCAAGAGAGCAAGATCCTACCATCCTATGGCAGTTAAGAGATCAAGAACCCATCCCAGGTCAGTCAAGAGATCAAGAGCCTACCATCATAGGGTAGTTAAGAGATCAAGAACCCATCCCAGGTCAGTCAAGAGACACAAGAGCCTACCATCTCAGGGTCGTCAAGAGAGCAAGAGCCTACCATCTTAGGGTAGTCGAAAGAGCAAGAGCCTACCATCCCAGGGTCGTCAAGAAAGCAAGAGAGTCATAATCCAGATTTGCCAAATCCAGTTAATTTATCATGTGAATGAAGATTAACAGTATGTATACCTGTAACATTGTATTAGATAAATTAATTAAAAATTGCATTTGTTCACTAATTTCAGGAGATTGAAGATTGACAAATGGTGTAGGCTAGCCATAGTATTGTACTAATTAGATAAACTAATAAGAATGGGATTCATTTACATGTCTTAGGTTTTTATTAATTTTTACCTATCTTACCCATATTAAAATCAATTTCCTTTACGTGTTTTCGTGTTATGCGACTATTTATCAGAACAAATCACTCGCGTAGTGCGAAGGACAGCTGTATTACATTTTCCTGTTGCTGTTTTTTACATTTCAAAGATGTTATCCCCTATACAAGTACATTATTACTTTTACCCCTCCCCCTCCCAAAAAAAAAACTTTCCTGTGTCACTGTCTACGAATACTGATTAACCGGCGTCCAAGACCGCGTAGTCCCGAATTGGGCAGCGTGACCCCTAGACTGCGATGTTGTTTAGTCAGCCATGATGGCTGGATCCCTACATTATATCCTGTCCTCTGGTCTAGTTTCTGACTAGGGAGTGCTGACAATGTTTATGTGGTCAGCTCCTTTATTTTATTTATTTACAGTTTAATCACAGCAACCTGCAACCCTCGTTTTGTCATTCGCAATCCATAACACACAGTATTAAACAAACACGACTTCCAAATTAGGCCATGCAGTTACATATTCTTCCTTCTTGCGTTGTGAATTCATTGCGTTCGTTTGTGCACTCAGTTTGAGGGTTAGGTAATATTTTATTTCAAATACAAATTATATTTTAATTCATTTTATTTAAATAATTGATTTGGGATTATGATAATCGGTTCCAGATTGTACAAACAGTTACTATTTAAACAAAAATTTGGTAGCTGAATGTTTAACTTCCTAACTTGATACAGTTTCGATGCGTCTTAACCACGATAAGAATGTGTCAATCCGCTAATCTTATATAAAACAAAAAAATATGCTAGCATAATGCTATCTTAAAATGAATGAAACTAGCTTACATATTTAAGACAATGTGGAATGGAACGTGAATAAGGTCACTTTTTATAAGCAAAACCTTTTTGAACAAAATAAATAAAAAAAAATTCATTAAATACAGTTACTTTTATTTACTTCTTATGTAAATCTCAACAGTTGTTGAATGTTTGTCAAGGGAATAGCGGTATCTGAACCTAAACTTTTAAAATGAAGATAAAAAATTATGTTTAAACTCTGTACTGCTCATGATAAATATTCAACAACTGTTGATATTACCATAATATGTGGAAAACTAAACTATACCATAAACATACTGAAATAACACATACTTTAACTCTCTTACCGTTCCGCCTCCACATTAAAGTGTTAATTTTATAATACTGTCTAAATATTTGATGAAATAATAAGGGCAATTATGGTGTGCGTTCTATACAAAAGGATGTTAAAAATGAGCCAAGTTTGTATTACAGCACACAACCTACCAACTAAATTCTGGAATAGACACAACACCCCACGTTGAAAATACATCGATGTTAAGAAATAAACCCTAATGTCACCAGTGATAATTTTTCAGTTGTGGTAGTAATCAATCCCGGACCATATATTCCTAGAGTTCATTTCACAGAGGGCCTCTGAATGTATTAGTTAAAGTTTAATTAAAAACTAGCCATAAGGTGTGTGGGCCTACAGGTTATTAGGATTTTAGTGCGATTGAATGGCTTGTTTCATATTGACTTGTTGGTGGTGACATTATTATTGAATATAGCTAAAATACACGCACTTGTGTGTATGCATACTAAATATCAGGTTCATTTATTTAATTTTCTGGTGAGAGGGAGAATGGTGTTCGAATCCCAGCCTGGTATACTGAATATGATTTTTCTAAAACAGTTCCCTACTTTCTCTACACTCAAATTTGGATTCCTAAATTATACCATAACACATTCAAGTAATTAATATTATATGATCCACTTCAGTGAGGCAATCTTTTTAACCTTAAAATGAAACCTCGTCACAGGAATAGTCTAAACATGAAACTTAAACACTGTGAGGCAATATTTTGGCAATTGGGAGAGCTATAAATGCCAGTCTTACAATCTAGTTAATTCAGTGGAGGGTTTGCCTAATGTGTCAGGGGCTCAGGTTTTGATTCCAAGCACAGTCAAAAATGTGTGTTTGGTGAACTGTCAGGTGAATGACCGGGTTCTGTGTCCGTTCTAGTATTAGGTTTGTTCGTAGGTCATGGTAGGATATAAGTAGCGTCGTTACAAAATATGCGTCACGTACCCCTTGTAAAAAATAACAAAACTTGTATAGTAATGTATTTATTATTTAATTAAAATAATATATTAAAGAGACTTGGTATCATTAATGGAGGAGGAGTGCTATATATACTGCTACCACCGATAGTTTAGAATAAGAGGAAATACCTTTATTTAACAGAAGATAGTCAACACATTCAATGATATCTTATGCTTAAGTTTATCACCGCGTCTTACCGCCTGTTCAGGTTATTCGCACATAGAATAATTAATATAACGTGATAAGGATTAGAAAAGAAGAATTTTAGAAGTAATATACCTTCATTTGCATTTAAGGAGAGTGGGAAACCATTTTATTAGAAAAATATCCTCATTAAACTTTGCCGGGTTAATAACCCTGATCTCCCGTCTTTAGAAAACAGTCAAACACGAGGCCACTAAAGCGAGTGATAATTATTTAATTTAGACTCGCTTGTCAATTCAAAATGGATCACACATTTGCAAGCGTGTCTACAAACTATCGATAGCTTTGCACTGCCCGTGTGCGACCCTTTTCAACATCCACTGAAACATGTGAGATCAGGGCAGACTGTCACCACACTAGTGTTTAGCTATTTTGTGTGAGTTGAGCTACCGAGCATAATGAAGCAATTTCCTGTACTGCCGCACGTTACTTTGTGTCCACGGTTGCTGCTGGTTGAAAAATTGTCTCATCACGAGCTAATAACTCCTTTCTAGTTTAATTTCTTTAAAATTCTGTTACTCCTGTATTGAGGAACATTTGACACGTTCAATTATGTGCTTGTTTGAATGAATTTGTGTTTATGGTTAGATTTACAAAATGAAATAATACATTTTTTTTAAAGAAAGAAATTATATATAAATGTTTCAAAGCTTTAATGCGTGAGCTGCTTCTCAGTGGAGTGGCGTGTGGAGTAAACAGAGCTTGTTTAGACCGTTACGACTATTTACTGTTCTCATCACTCAGTTTAACACTCAAAGGTCAGGTATCAACGGAAATCATTTCCATGTGAGGTGTGTAGAGCAGATTTTATGTAAGATTGTTCTAATGAAAGAATAAGTGTGTGAGAGCAACGGTGGGATTTGCTATAACGCGTCAGACGTGAATTAGAGCAGCGCACGTCAGACGCGGTGTACTACTCGTGGTTTGAAATGATGTCTTTTCGGTGGCCCGCGGCTAGCGCGCCTCACTCCACAACCGATAGCGTCAGACGCAAGCATTCCTCTAGAAGCAGTAGCCTATAGACGCAATTGCTAACGTGGCTATAGGTTCGTGTTACAAGTTACATTCTCTTTTACTTGTTACTATAAAATAATATATTCATAAAAAAATATTATTTAATAATTAGTATAAATTAACTAATACTAAATATTGTCTTTCTTCAAATATGTCCTTAAATTAAGTTACAAAAATATTTGTCATTCTACGAACTAATAGTAAACTTGTAAACAGTTTTTCTTTACTCTTTTCAAAAATGGTTTGCGTGAACAGCATAAGCCTAAGATAAAACTATCAGTTCAATTTTATTATTATTAATAACTAATGATTAATATTAATAACCATCCATTTAATGGCAAATAAAAACTGTCTCTTCTGCAATGTTTTATGGTATTTCAAATGCGTCAGTCACTCTTTAGGAAAACATCTATATTCGCGTGAGCCACACACGTCTGAAGCACGCGGCTCTAATTCACGTCTGGCACGTTGTAGCAAATCACACTTTTTTTACAAGCTTTACTTATCATGGAAACCGTCCATGGCATGACATGACACTAAAGGCGGTAGGCAAGAATGTAAGTGAATGCTTAGTGGACCGATAGTGTGGTCCCGAACGGACTATCGCTCCACCTTTTAACTTATGATTACACAAACAAACCCGCGCGCTAGTGTCAACAAACCATCAACTTAATAAAGTTCTTGCTTACGGCCCTAAGTGTAGTTTATGGTATTATTTTCATAAAGGTCACGCCTAGATACTTATGACATAACATAATATTTTACCTTAATTAAACCGATGTCATTATCCACGTCAAGACTCATATCGAACTTTGGATGATACATGAGCTCTGCAACTTCGTGTAAGGTACCATTTTGGTTCTGCTGTAAGCTTCCAGCCCTCACTTTGATATCCTCAGCTTTAAAACTGTGTAAAACATTAGAAAATGTGTATGTAGCAATTATCAAAATACTCCAAAACACTAGTGGTTATTTTGTTCTATTAATGTTTAAGATCAAAACACTTTTTTTTACACAAACTTAACTGATCCACATACATTATAAGGTAATTAAAGAGGTGTTTATTTTGTAAATAAATGGGCACTGTGTCTAGTTAATTTATGATATATTATTGCTTGGTAAACAAATAATTTTTTATATACTATATTTCAGTTTACAGCCTAAGTTTTAATAGACTTCAAATTAATTTCAATCTATTTCAAAGTAAATTTTTAATCTATTGCTGCTTAACCTGAATCTACACTATAACAAGGTTAAGACTTAGAATTATTACTGTAATTTAATAAATGTAAGTATGAATTAAATTGGTTAGTTAACCTTTAAACTATTGTATATAAATCACATTATAACTTGCCCTTATTAGAAGTTGGCATAGTTTGGTATTATCTGTTTACATTGGTAGCGTTGTTGTGATATTAGTCAAATACATACAAATTAACACCACGACATTACAACTATGAACTGACAAGCATTGACAGTGGAATTCAGAGTCAAAACAGCTTAACAATACAAACAGTTTAAAAAGTTAAAATAAAGAACAATTTAAAATACAAGTTAGAATATATTCCACCATGTATGAAGCGTTGGTTAGTTTAAAATGTTTTAGCGACTAAGTAATTTACATAAAAGTTGGTTTTGAGTTTTTAATACTATCTAAGTCTTATCTGTGGTTTTTTGACCATTTTTTAACAAGTAGGCTTACCAAAAACATCTTAAACTGCCCAATACTTTTCATCCCATAATTCTAAATCAAACTTTCGAGATCATTAAAAGTAAAATTGAATCCATTATCCAAGTCTCTCCAAATATCAGAGCTTATACAAAAAATTGAACGTGTTATCCCAAATAACGTCAGTAAACAAAACATAACACAACATTTAATTTCAATTCCATCCCACATTTCTCAACATTTCAAAATTAAAATTAAATAACCAAGATAAGGAAACCCTTTATAAGGGATATAAATTTAATCTAAAGCAACCGTCTGTCAAACATAAGATTCAATCGCTGATTATTGACAGTGCGGACGCTATCAACTCACTACCTTCTGATGATAAAAACCTCATAAAAACATAGGTGCAAACCAGTTACACAAAATAATAACCAACCATAAACAAATAAGAATATCATCAAATCAATCTAAGAAAATTTCAACCCTCAAACCAAAACTAGATTCAAAGGCAACACCATTGTTCTTACGGATAATACTGATTATATTTCCAAAACCTTTGATTTCATACATAATCACAGTAGTATTGAAATAAAAGTTGACCCTATTATTAAATATAAAAAATCTCAACAATATCTTGAAGAAAACTCCACTAATAATTCAACCAGAAAATTATTTTATAATTATTAATATGAATCCCAAAGCCTATAACTTCACATCTTTATAAAAAATTCACAAACCAAACATTCCGATAAGACCACTAGTTAACTATCAAAATGCACCTTTATACAAGCTCGCTAAAAAGATTTCCAAAAAATTATCTTATAACTTAGAACTTCCGAATGAATTCAATATAAAAAGCTCTATCCATTTAACTGAAAAGCTCAAATCTATTTTCAATGGCCAAGATTCAAAATTCATGTATTTGGATATTTCCAATCTTTACATCAATGTACCTGTTTCTGAAACTATTAACATAGTAAATGAAACTTTAAAAGAAAAAAGCTTAAATAAAGATTATACAGACCAAATTTTGAAACATGTTCAAATAGTAACCGAACAAAACTACTTCCAATTTACTGATAAATACTATTCACAAAAATATAGACTGGCAATGTGTTCCCCAATTTCATGCATAATGTCCGGAATATTAAAAAAAAAAAACTACCCTATCATTTTCAATGACTTAAATAACTTACTTAACATCAAATTTTATAGTAGATATATGGTTGACATCTTAATTGTTTTTGATAATGATTGCGATATTCATTCCTTCACCAATATTGTCAATAATATTCACTCAAATCTATCCTTCACCATTGAAAATTATATCAATGTCAGCATCAACTATCTAGACCTTAACAACGCTGCGAGTTCCCACAGTAAACTTGTATATAAAATACATAGAAAACATACTCACACGGATGCTGTAATACCCAACGATTCAAAGAATCCTACTTCTCAAAAACTAGCTACTTTCAACAGCCTAATCCATCGATTACTTCACATCCTTCTCAACAAATCCAACAACAAAATCGAACTCAACACAAACAAACAAATTGCAGTAAGTAATGGATATTCCCATTCCACTATTTACAAAATCTTACAAAACCGAAAAAAGAAATTACACTCAGACAATTTTTTCCACTAACCTCATAAATGAAAACAATAGTACTACTTACTGAACATAAAAAATTGAACCGGTTCAACTATATTGACCCTGAAACCCTTCGTATCACCAACATCATTAAAAAACACGATCCCAATATCGCTTTCACCACCAACAATAATATTAAGAAGAACCTTAACAATAGCAACCTAAACACAAATGATAAATTCAAGAAAATTGTATATATCAACTCACCTGTGAATACAACAAAATAATTAGGGTCACTGCTAAAAATTTCAAAACTCGTTACAAGGAACATATTTCTGATTTTAAATTTAATAGAACGAAATCTAAATTTGCAGACCATCTGAAACACTCAAACCACCAACCAGAACCAATTGAACAATATATGAAACCCCTAAACTATTCTCACAAAGGAACAAAATTAAACACATCCGAAAACTTTTTCATCCAAGCAGCTATCCTCCATTAAAAAAATCCTCAATGAACAATTATTTTTATCCAACCAAATCTTAATTAATACTTTCAAATATTTACCCAAGAACATTCAAATCTTTTAGACCCCATCTGTCCTTCTCTACCCTCTAGCGTATAAAAAGACCCGTTCGAGCCGGATTCGAGAAGATTAGAACCTCCTCATTCCTATACATACGAGTATATCTCTCCAACCTGTTACAGTTTCACAATCAAACATTTTTTATATCACTTCACACCTAACATATGCTTACCTCGGGAATTCAACTACACATCCTATTAGGTTTCCAGCACTGCAAGTTCCATTTCACCTGATTCTACGATCAACCACATTAAGACAGTCAACCTCTATAGGTCGTTACAACACGTTGTGTTTCTGCACATAACGACACAAGTTCGTTTGAATATTGTTGATTTACCTTTATTCTGGGTTTTTCATTTTAATTCCCTATCTCTAATATTTTACTTATTTATATGTCCGTTTTGTAATCTATATTATTTCCTCAGTTTTTAATCTCAATTTTCAGTTCCATGATTATGGTACACCATTCACAGTACCAAAACATGTCGGGTTAATGAAGTTCCGGTAAACTCCAGCTCACACCGGAAAACTGGAAGGAGTACAGGGATAAAAACCACAGATAAGACTTAGATAATATTAAAAACTCAAAACCAACTTTTGTGTAAAATCACAATCAAACATTTTTTATATCACTTCACACCTAACATATGCTTACCTCGGGAATTCAACTACACATCCTATTAGGTTTCCAGCACTGCAAGTTCCATTTCACCTGATTCTACGATCAACCACATTAAGACAGTCAACCTCTATAGGTCGTTACAACACGTTGTGTTTCTGCACATAACGACACAAGTTCGTTTGAATATTGTTGATTTACCTTTATTCTGGGTTTTTCATTTTAATTCCCTATCTCTAATATTTTACTTATTTATATGTCCGTTTTGTAATCTATATTATTTCCTCAGTTTTTAATCTCAATTTTCAGTTCCATGATTATGGTACACCATTCACAGTACCAAAACATGTCGGGTTAATGAAGTTCCGGTAAACTCCAGCTCACACCGGAAAACTGGAAGGAGTACAGGGATAAAAACCACAGATAAGACTTAGATAATATTAAAAACTCAAAACCAACTTTTGTGTAAATAATCCACTGTGATTGCTTGTCAGTTCATAGTTGTTATGTCTTGGTGTTAATTTGTATGTATTTGACTAATATCACAACAAAGCTACAAATGTAAGCAGATAAATACCAAACTATGCCAACTTCAAATAAGGGCAAGCTATAATGTGAATTATATAGAATAGTTTAAATGTTAACTAACCAATTTAATTCATACTTGCATTTATTAAATTACAATAATATCTAAGTCTTAGCCTTATTATCTCCTTACGAAAGATCAAATTATGCTTTCTAAAATGTTTTATTTAATTTACACTCTTTAAACACCGCCAAACTTCCTTTGACTAAACACTTTTGTTTGGAAGTTTATCTTAAATTTTGTTAAATATAATACTAGACAAATCTTACGCACTAATATTAGGACATGGGCATATATTTACTTTCAATTTGATAAATATGGTAATAAGGAGTTAATTAAAAACTGCATGGTTAAATTTTATATGATAAATATATCTTAATCTAATTTAAGATTGTTGGTTTTGGAATTTGATTGGTTCTCCCGTGCCGAAGATCTCAGGCAGAGCGAACAAAGTAGAGATAAGTTAAATTTCAGTAAAATAGCTCACGCTGATGAAGCGGAAGTTTTGTGATTGTATTAGAGCTCATCACGGGACCACGTTTCAGTTCTGCGCTTGTTTTTCGTCGAAAGTGTGAATTCACAGTTGATATTTTCTTTACTGGTTTACTGGTGACAGAAAGCTCAGTACTAAAATAAAAGTAGGGTTAACTGAGTTGTTTTTTTCCCCTTGAATGATTGCACACACTCCACGCAATTTCAGGTACACTTAATCTAAATCCAACCTTTTTCATCCCTAACTCATTAGCGTAACTACGAGTCTCATATATTTGCACAACCTGACCATGTAGTAAGACTCGGTGATAAAACAAACACGCATTGGTGGACAAGAGGACTTACCGTCACGCTCATTTAGATTGGTTTGTCAGTGATGGAGAAGTCAGGATTTGAATTCTGTCCAGGTGTTGACCTACTGGAGATAATATATTTTAATCTGACTCCATGCAAATAAGACTACATTTCATCACCATTTGTCCAACCCAACATGTGCAATATAATATGTAGAGCCTGTACGGGTAATAAGACCCTTAAAACAAACGTTATACGACTAGGATCTGAACGCTTGTAAGTTGTCATGCGGTCACAGTGGTCTCTGAGCGAGATATTGGGTTCAAACCCTGATGCAAGCTGGATGTAAACCACTACGCCCAAGTGGACAACATTAAACTATTGTCCCAGTTGACCGTAATATGCTAATGCTGGGGTTGATCAAACTTACAGAACAAGATCACGATAATTCGGGGCTATATCAATAATCGAGAAAAGTTGTAGATTTGATTTGTCACTAGGAATTCAGCACAGCGTCAGCTTTAAAAAAACTCACGTGTAATTTATTAGTGTTTCAACAAATGAACTTCATGAAATTCTAAATAAGCCAAAAGTATATCTACTCAGAATTTCAAACATATTAGAACTTGTTCTAATAAATCAGATAAGTATTTATTCAGAGTTGGGTCAAAATTAATTGACTATTTTACGAATCTAAATCTAAAATTTGCCTTCGAATCGAATCTTGAATTATTATAATCCACAGATTGGCATAATTATGAACATAATAAGAAATATAAATAGAATAGAATAATAGAAAATACAACTAGTAGTTAATATCAATCTTCTTTCTTAAAATTCAATCATTACAGCTTTCATACATTCAGTTAAGTATTAAAATATTATTCTGGGGTCTGGTTGTTTTGTCTGTACTAAGGGTTTAAATTAGTTTATAAGTAATGTGCTGACTTAATAAGTCGGTTCAGAAAGATTAACTGTATGTTAACTACCCCGAATAAAAATTGTTATAAAAATTCCCGGTTATTCCATATAGTACTATTTTTCGATTGTGTGTGTGTGAATGGAGTGCCTAGTCCCGGTCAACTCAAACTTTCTATAATGCACACGTTGTACAGTATTCTCATCTAAGTCCTACTTACAAGTATAGGCAGTGTCCAGCAGTCAGGACCCAGTAGTCTCCTATTGCTGAGGAGCCGCAAAATAGTGAACCACCATTCTCCAACGCTAACTGAAAACAAAACCTATTCTATTGTAATAACGCATAAAGGCACAGAAACTACAACTCTGTTCCCAAAATTCCGGTAAACATGTTTAAGAACTTTCACCAAAATTGAAAGAAAACTAATTAAATAAACTTCCAACAAATTATATAAAGTTGCGTATACACTAGGCGAGCCGAGCCTGTCATGTCACATGTAATGTAATGCTCGTCAGTTTGGACGTGGAACGAGCACGCCACGATCAAGTGACGTAATAGTGATCTCAGTTCAATTCAGTATTTACGTGGGTGCATAAAACTTCAATTAATTAATTAGCTAGATTATCTCTACTAAATAACAGATGACGTAGAAACCTTAGCCTTTATTTTGTACAGTGGTGCTATTCTAATATGGTCAAAATATTTTTTAAAGCCTCGGTGATGGTGGCGTATTGTTGTATAAACAATGGGCCGGTTCGGAACTACTGCCTCCTTGGGGTCCCATTAAACACTATGGTTTTTACAATATTCTAACAACTAAAATACAGATTCCTCAGACCAGCTCTCCTTGCTTGCGAGCACGCAAAAAACAAGTTCCAACTAGACTGACGAATCCCTTTGTGTTCGTTGGTAAAACCAACAGCCGGCGGACCAATGCGAATGGTTCGTAGCGTGCTCGTAGCGTGCTCGTAGCGCGCTCGCAGGCCCATCCCAATTAGGCGAATCTGTTACAGCTTGCCTAATGTATACATGAAATTTTTAGAACATGAAACAGATTACATTATTTTAATGTTAGTTATAATACTCGTTATTACTATAAATAAACAAATGTGGGCACTGATGAAATCAAAAGTTTTAGAAGCTCATATTTATTACAGTAGCAACTATTCGCAAAATACAATTTATCAACTAGAAGTTTTAACCTATTAAATTAATAGGTTTGTAATAACATCTACAAGTATTGAGTTTTTAGCTGAATATTACCTAATAAAACATGAATGAATAATGTGTAATCTAGTGAGAAAAGACACCATAGGCACTCGAATCAAACCCTGGACACGTAGTGAGTGACTGGCATCGAGACGAGCCAATATGGCTCTACAGTGAAGTATTGACATGCAATGACAAAGCTATTGTGTTTGAATCCCATCTCCAGGTTAACATTGCTTACCCAATTCTAGTTCAGGACCGGTTTTGGTGACGTATCAGTTGATGATAAGTTTTATCAAGTTAATAGAGTGAAACTTCCAAACCAGGGGTAGTTAAATGCAGATAACATTTTTATGTGTCACTCTTAACAAAGTTGTAACTACTCACTAGCTGACATCGGCAGACAAACGGAAAAAAGCATCAGCCATGCTTGGTCTGGTTTACAAGGGACGAGGGGGTCTAGGATTTAATCTCGATAGAGTGTATTAATATGTTCTTTCACATATGTTTTCCAGCTTTCTCTCCACTCAATTGTGAGTACATTTCCTTTAAATCCCACCCAATTCACACCAATTAGTGTAGAATATGCGTATAATCCGGACAGGAGCTAAGACACGACAAACAGAAATGCATATGCTTGCTGATATTTGATGTGCTTTAGACAGAGTACGAGCCATAAGCATTCTTGTTTATTGTTTCTTGCCATTACAATATGACAGGATTATATAGCAAATGAAATATCGTGTATGACGACCTAACGATTTCAAGACACATATTATCAAGTTCAGTAAATCTTCGCCCAAAACGGTGGCTGCATGGTCAAACGTGCTATTCCCGCGGTAAACTTGACTGCCGATGACGGGGAGATCGAGGCTAGAATCTCAGTAAGGTGTATTTCCATAAATGTTTTTCGACGCTCCATCCACGCAAATGATGGTATACATCATCCCTAAAACCATCAGCGCAACTAGTACGTAAGAGTATATCCAGAACGGGTAATAATAATAATAATAATAGACTAATGATAATAATATACTGATAACTTCAATGTATTAGGGGTGCATAGCATATGTTTAAAATTGTTTACTATTTGTTATATTTATACATCAGTATGTAGGATGAAATAAACGATTAATTTAAAAGGAATTTTGAAACTATATATTAGTTTGAATACCTAAATTACATGAATTAAAACTAAGCCCTAGGCAAAAAATGAAGTGTTATTGAAGAAACGCCAGAAAATAAAATGAAATTATTGTTGATACTCCAAAAATACGAAAGCCTCAAAGTTAAACTTAATATACTCAAACAGATGCAATACAATGTACAATTTGACTCACCACAAAAGGAAACTCCCCATATTTGGCGACATCACCGCCAATTATTTTCAACCAACTTGAGTGATCAACATGTTTCCAGTTTCTACCATCACCAACCTTCCACGACTCTAAATCTTGAGCTTTTACGTGTTTCTTATTGTAGTTGTTCTTTAATTCCCATCTCTTTTGTCCTGGATGATTAAAGTGTTTTCCATAAACTGAAACATAAATGGATAAAAAAAAGCCAATATACAAAGCTTGTTATAGCTATGGATAAATGTTTTAGTTTAAATGATCGTAAAATATATATGTGCCAGGTCTGCTTATCAGCAAATTCAATGGACAAAGATAAATGTCCCCAGAACTACAGGTATACAGAGTGTAGGCCCAGCGTACAAATTGGTATGTCACCAGAACTACAGGTAGACAGAGGGTAGTCCCAAAGGACAAAGTGTATGTCACAAAAACTACAAGTAGTAACAGGGTATTCCCGGTGAACAAAGTGATATGTCACCAAAACTATAGGTAGACAGAGGGTAGTCCCGGCGGACAAAGTGATATGTCACCAGAACTATAGGTAGACAGAGGGTAGTCCCGGCGGACAAAGTGATATGTCACCATAACTACAGGTAAACAGAGGGTAGTCCCGGCGAACAAAGGGATATATCACTAGAACTACAAGTAGACAGAGGGTAGTCCCAGCGTATACAGTGATATGTCACCAGGACCACAGCTAGAAATAAGGCAGTCCTAGTTGATAAAAGAGACAGCTTAAGTACTAAAAAACATATAGTTTCCTTAATTAATATTGTTTTAATGTGAGCAAAAATGTGTAATACTTTTTAAGGCATATTTATTCTTTCTATATTATTTTTACTGTTAACATATTTCTATAAAGTAATCTTGTAATATGCTAGCTTATCTTACCTTGAGTTGAAATCAATGTTACTGTTAACAAAAACAAAATCTTCATTTTATGATGAGCTAGAAAATGTATTTTTGGAACTCTCTCACAAATTAATATTGTCTCATCAATGTGAGGGCACGATTTGAGCGTTTCTGTGGTAAAAAAAAACGACCGTTTATATTGCTGATTTGTCTGTAAACATATTATCAATCAAAAGTACAGTGGATATAGTTTTGTTACTAGTAATGAGCCCTCAATTAATTATATAATTATAGAGCAATTAGGATTGACTTCCACAGGAAATAAGATTAGTTTTGGGCCCTATTTAATTAAATGTGTAGATAATGAAAAAAATACTTGAAACCACATATTAACATTTATCTACATTGCTATTTAACTAGCCCCGTGTTAAAATGTATTATACCTCTTCGTTAGCCGCATAATCTAAGGGGCTACTTTTGCAGTATACTAAACTACCGATGACGGGGAGATCGAAGTTCGAATCTCGGTCTGGTGTAATAAGGGTGGTTTTTCCAAAATTGTATTCCACTCTCTCTATACGCTAATGTGGATACATTTCCTATAAATATAACCTTATTAATCATTAATTTAATTAGACTAATTAGTGGGTCTACTTAGGCATACAAACAAAATGGGTAGTAAGACGTGGTGATGAATAAATAAATAAATAGAATGTAGTTGTGTAGTTAAATATCTATAGTAAATTAAATTTTAATATGGAATAATTTCGAGTATTGTATTCATGATATTCCTACGTACACACACACACACACACACACACACACAATAGGCCTATACATATATTAGAATATATTATATATTTATTATATAATATATAGGCCTAATAATCCATATAAAATATTATTATATATTTATCATTATATATTATACATAATATAATATTTTATACATAATAATTACCTATATATAAACATATATATATATAACTTACATCATAAACATTTATATAGACCCTAATAAAAATAAATAAAAATTTAATATATAAAATATATAATATATAGGTCTCTAGTATGTATATATTATATCTATAGTAATATATGTTACTATGAGTGGAGTGTACTGAGGTAGTTTCTTTTATAAAATAGCAGGTGGATGTATAGACTCACCAAACCAATGGTCAATATAATAGGTAATAGGATTTATCTACATTTAATAAATTTATTTATTTACTAGATAATGATTTTTAAAAATCCTAATGCATGCTTACGAAACTATTGATAATTAATATAACTCAAGCTAACCTAACTTAAAAGAGTATAGTCTAACCAATTAAAACCTAGCCTAGAACGGAGTTAAAGAATGTTTGTGTTTTCATTATAATAATAATGGCCCTAGGAACTCGAAATATCATTGGCGCACTTACAAATAACAGAATGAAGAAGAAAATGCGATAAGAACACGTGTTGAAATATTAATCTGCATTTAGTTGCTCCGGCCTTCTCAGCCTCTTTCCGGTTGAGTTTGGTTTCTTTCTCGCCAGTGTCATACAAAACATTTGGCTTGAGGAAACTCTCCTCTAAGTCCTTCTAAAAATTATTTTGTTTTAAGATTGGATGAGTCAGTTGTCAAAGGACAACTAGAGTTTAGTAACAGTGGTACAGTGGTTTATAATGCGTGGTGGGACAAAATGTTCCTTCAAAGGCTCATTCGGACCAATGCAGTACCCAATTTCGATGTTAAAATGTCCTGTGTCTGATGAAGAAAGGTGGTGATTCTTCCCTAACTTCCCTCTTATATTCACACTGAAAACTCTCAAACCACCGGTTGATAGTTTACTATTTTGTGGCTCCGTTTTAACTTGACCATTTGGAATTTCATCTGTCCGTCTGCCTGAGTCTTTTTTCCACAATTTTTTTTTTACTAATTCCATCAAAATCTCTCAGTGACATTCTTCAAACCTGAGACAAACAATTTATGTAAATATATTTTTAAAATTTGATCATTTGTTTCAGTATTTTGGCCATTTAAAAAGTTTTTCATATCTCGAGGGATTTTAATTTAATTTCCTAAACATTCGATTGAACAACTAAAGCAAGATTTCACTTCTATTGCGAGACGAGCGTCTTAAACCACACGAACAATAGTTATTATCTATGAATAAAAAGTACTATTGAATATAAAATATTAATTAGTTTATCTCTTGATCTCTTGATAACAAAGGAAAAAGAGCAACTATAAGTCTACAGATAAATTAAAGAAGAAATTTCAACTTGAAATTCAAAAATAAATCTTAAGATTTTAGTAGCGATAGGAACATAACACCATTTTTAACCTGCTATATTTTGCTATTTTTGAGATGAGGATGCGAGGTGTACTGTTCACATAACTACTAGTTGTTATATTAATTGTAAATGAACAGTGTTATATTAACTTGAATACGTATGGACATTGATTGGCTCACCCAGAAATTTAGGTTGATTTTGGAGGGGGACATTCAAATAAATCTTTAGTTAAAGTTATATTTTGAAGCATATTGTGGAATATATCATCTCGACCACTGGTGACCGAAGATGTATGAATTTTTAATGCTTCTAGAGGCTATTTTGATTTGTTTTAATGGTAGCTAAGGAAAGCAATATAAAATCATGTAGATTATGTGGATTACTTTTGTGGCTTTTATGGTAAATAGCTATCTAAAATAAAGATTCACTCAAATGTGCTAAATATATACTCTTCTTTTTAGTTAGTGAATATAGGCCAAAGGAAATTTAATGAAATTTTAGTTGGGTCGAATATAACACTTTACGAATACGAATCTTCATTTAACTTTCGTATCTCGAATATCGAATTAGAATTAAAATCTAGGAAAAAATTATGAACTTCAGAGGAAATTTAAGTAAAATGGAATAATATAAAATAGAAATATTAACTAAATGTAAAAAAAAGTCTTATACTCCATTTATTATAACATTCATACATTCAGTTAAATGTTAAATTACCAGTATTGGGTCTGATTAGTAAGCTTATCTTATAATTATAATTGGTTCTGGACCACCAATAAGTGTATTAGAGCTCTCAAACCAATTTCAATTGAAAAGGTGAAAGAAATATTTTTTTGAGGATTTGAGTTTCAAATCTGATATTTCTCGAATCCTCAAATTTTAAATATCCTTAAGGATTCGAGGAATTCAAGGGTTCAAGGATTTTAGGATCCCATTCTTAATAAAATGTTTTAGCAGACTTATTTCAAAGATGGTAGAATTTAGTGAACTTGTGAATTTATTGATTTTTCTGTTAAGTTTAATGCTATCGATACGTATGTTTTTATGTGAGCTAAAAATATTATATAGTCGGTAACATTATTGTATAGTGTTGTTTCAGTAACAATGCAAAGAATATTGATTATTGGTTTTTTATTCCTTAAGAAAACTGACTATTATGTTTGCGAGATTAATGTGTCTGTGAATCTGTTCTAGTTTTTAACAATTTAAGAGAATGTGTTCACACATAGTACAATCAATGCAGTGTAAGATATTGATTAAAATAGATATTATTGAAGAAATAAATATTTAATTGGACAGGGAGGATATTAAAAAAAATTAATGTTTTATTATGCTTGTAGCTTAAAAATTTACAAATTTTACTAAAGAGGAAACAAATATTATGACACAATCGCACAACATTCTCCTATAGTGTATAGGAACAACATTTTCAAATGTTAAAGCCTTGATTGCAATTTGGGATGGTCCTTATACCTGAAAGATTTCAAAATTTACCACACTGATAAGCTGTTTATAATTTTAGTTTTGGAAATTTCGAAGTCTCCCTATTTCACAATTCTCCACTTATAAAGAGAGAATATATTATATCGCTAATTTAAATATTTTGAGTAATATCTAGACATTTCTGGCAAATTTAATTTTCTACCTGCCCTAAAAGGTTTTTCCACTTATATACCACCATCTATCCACCTCAAATTTCCAGTGTTCCATTTTGAAATTTGAAATTTTCAGGCCTTAATGTTTATTTGTAGACCATAATAGTCCTTAAACACATTACCAAAGTTCATTTTTATCCCATACAGAGAAGTGTTTAATTTTATTGTTCTGGAAAATTGCCTCCCCCTTAAAAATTTCCAGCTTTCTCATTGAAATGTATATTTAACTATCTGGAGGGATCCTTTTATATGATTGACAAATTTAAATTTTCTACCACACCTTAAAGTGTATTTTGTTTACCTCCGCCCTCTTACCTTATTCCCTGGGGTTCCATTTAAAATGATGAGACTCTACTGGCTTGTTTAAGTGGTCTCTTTACATTCCTTCAGAATTTCCATTTTCTACCTCACTGTAAAGAAGCTTTGTTTACTAATTTTGTGAATTTTAAGCCCCTCATCCCTTCCCCTTTCTCCTACCTCCATATATATAGATACCATTTATAAATTTTAAATTTTAAGACTTATTTAATTATCTTGGGGTGTCCTACAACTTTCCTGCCAAGATTTGTTATTTATTACTCTTTATAGCTATTTTTATGGTTTTATAGCCCCATACTATTTTCCGGAATCCCATAAAAATATTAAGTTTTTCAGAATTTTATGATTATTTGCAGTGTTATTTTTACATGATTGACAAATTTTCATTTTCTATCTCAACTTAAGAAATCAAACTATAGTCCCCCCTCCCATTATTTCCCACTGCCCCGTTTTTAAATTTCCTATTTGTATATTTAGATGGCTGTATGGCAAAATCTCGTTGTACAGTACATTCCTTCCAACCAAGATTTCAAGCTGATAGGCCCAGTTGTGTAAATTTGGTGATGAGTGAATCAGTGATTCCCACACTTTTCTGTCTCTCTCTACCCTTTTAGGAGAAGAAATTTGAAAGTACTTCTATAGATTTCATTCAATTCAAGAAATAAACCCTCAATTTAAATTTCAAGGCTCTATGTACGCTGTTTCAAAAGATACATAGATGAATTTTGAGAACTTTCAATCCCATAGAGGTCAAATTTCAAATTTTACGACTTATTTGTTTATCTAGAGCTGCCCTCCTACCTGCCTGCAAATTTAGATGTATTAAGACACTTAGTAACTATGTCTATTTTTAAGCCGTATCCGGCAAGAGTCATCTTTTAGTGATGAATCGACCCTTTCTAGGGCCAACATAACAGCCAGCGTGACCTCGCCAATTACTGGCGAGGTGGACACAGTAGGACGGGATGAAGCCAGTGGGGCCCCTCCAGCTACCGGAGATGCACGTGCCGCTGGAAGATCAACTGGGGCATCCGGTAGTGCACCCTCGGACATCGGCTTGCCGGAAAGGGCTGTCCTTCTTCAAAGCGCCGGCAAAAATGCCAATGAAAGCGAGCACAGCGGGGCCCCTCCAACTACAGGAGGTGAGCGTGCCGCTGATGACCAAAAAGTGCTGGAGGCCCTCTTTAGGGCCAACCACCCTCAAACCGAGAAGTATGGTGAAAGCTCCCGCCAGCACGATGGGTGGAAACCTAACGGTGCCAACGGAAGCCCTGGCCAGAGGCAGCATAGCTGTTCTTCACCGGTTAAGACAGCTGTAGGTGGCACCGACGCAAGCAATAATGAAAAGGTCATAAAAATCCACGTCAACTCCGATACCTCCCGCAAAGGGGTGTCGGTAGGGAAAAAACACCCGGCTGAATTCTCGTCAGACTCGGAAGACTGGGTTGCACGCTTTGCGCGTGTTGACAGCTCGTGCGAGTTCACTGACGTGGAGGGACTGTCTTCAGGACCAGACCTCCCGTTAATGCGCGATGAGTCGAGCCAGGGGTCCGATGATGAGCCTGAAGGATTTCCGACCGTAAGGCTCCACCGAAGGGGGAAGGCCGGCAACACCAGGAAGCTACTGAGGGTAGCCCTAACCATTTAAGCGGTAGCTCTGGTGATGAGATCGAGGTCAGTGGTAGCCCGGACCAGGGTGTGCCAGCGTTGGGTAAAGGTGGGAAGTGGCGGAAAACTAGGGGTAACAACGCAAGCCGTGCCCCACCCAAGCCTGGTACTAGTGGCTCTGTGGTGGTTGGAAGAGCAAAGGGGAAGATCCCTCCCATAATATTGTGTGATGAGGAGGACTACTCAAAGGTGGCGAGGACCATCCGGTTCAAGGTTCGAGAGCCTGTGAAGGCGGTCAGGAAGCCGGGTAACTGAGTGCGTCTCCAGTGCGGATCGGAGGATGATTACCACGACCTCTAGAAGTTCTTTCTGAGCTTGGGCATACAGCATTGGTCCTACGAGCTGGGACGGGAGCGATTGGTCAGGGTTGGGGTGAAGGGACTCCTGACACGGACAAACCCTGGTGACATCCAGGAAGAGCTAGTGGAGATGGTCTTCCCCGTGAAATACATAACCCAGATGATCTCCCAATGGAAGCGGGATCAGAAGACCGGAGAAAGGCAGTGGTTGCCGAACTTGGTTGTCTCTCTGACGCCCGGGGAGAATACCGCAAGCCTGTACTACATATCAGTCCTGTGCGGGCTCCGCATCAGGGTGGAGAGGTACAAGTCTCCGGGTGGCCCGTTTCAGTACAAGAACTATCTCCGGTTCAGTCATGTGCAGAGGAATTGCCGCGATAACCCTAAGTGTGGGTTCTGTGGTGGTGACCACGAGAGGGGTGGTTGCCCGGAAGAGAGACGATCTCCCCCAAAGTGCCTGCACTGCTTAGGAGATCATTCCTCGTCATGGCGGTGCTGTACCACGTACAGGTCCTTGTGGGTGGCAGGGAACGTGCGTGCCTCCAAGGGTCAATAAGGGAGGACGGATGGGCTAAGTGAAGGAAGGCCAGAAGCCATCGGGGCGCGTTGCGAGACGGAGGGTGACAGTGACTCCAGCTCCAACACCAAAGCCGCTGGTGCAATCTTTAGCCAGTGTCCTGTCAGAGAGACCAACCCCTCCACCCCAGGCCGAGGCACCTGCCGGTGGCATCCGGTTCTGCACTTTCGGTCGAGGGCCCGCCCAAGACTGCTCCTCTCCCTATCCCAACCCTCACCTCTACACCTGCCCCTTTACACACTTACAACCCTTTCCTACCACTCCCAGCTCCTACCCATGTTACCCCTGCCACCCCCACATCTGACCCGTTTCCCACACCCGAGGATGATACAGAAAAGCTCAAAATTTGCATTGAGCTACTCAAGGGTATTCTGAGACTGGACCCATGGGACTTTTCATCGAGTCTCTTGAGGAAGGTCCAGGAGTCTCCGAGGAGTAACTGTGGCCACCTGGTCATGGAGTATATCATCCTCTACCTGGTTTCTCATGGCAGTACACCCGAGTAGAGGACCACCAGTGCTGAAGGAGCTCACGGTCGCACTCTGGAACGCCAACGGAGTCGCGGCGAAGAAGGCTAAGCTTGAAAGTTTCCTGGCAAAGTTTTGTGTCGATGTAATTCTGTTGGGAGAAACCCATTTGCGCTCCGCAATTAGGTTTTCATTAGCAGAGATTATCTGGCATCGGAGTGACCAGACGGGGAATGTAGGAAGGGGTGGGACTGTGGTCTTGGTCCGGAGGGGCATTGACTATCACGTCATCTCCCTTCCTCCCCTCCAACACATGGAAGCATCGACTATCCAACTGGTGACCTCTACCGGCCCAGTGCGTCTCATCTCCATCTATTTCCCTCCCTACCGCCGGTTCGACCGGGCTACGAGGGCTGACATGGAGGTGCTGCTTCGAGGTACCACGCTTGTTTTAATTGGTGGTAACTTCAATGCTAAGCAACCTTCATGGGGCTCTAGGATTATGTGCGCTCGTGGTGGATTGCTCCGCGACGTCATAGATCTACACGGTATGGTGGCTTCCAGCCCTCCCACCCCTACCTACTTTCCTCTCAATCCCATTAGTTTCCCGGACGTCCTAGACTTCATTTTCCCCAGAGGGGGTCTAGCTGAGCTAGACTTGGATCACAATCCCGTTCTTGTGAACCTGGGACGCGCGGTGTCCATTATAGACCCCTCGAAAAACCCAACCTAAAGAGCATTGACTGGGACAGGCTTACGAATGTGTTGAGAGAGAGGTTGGGACCCACCTCTACCTTTCTAACAGCAGCATAGATCGATAATGGTGCGAAGCTCATAACTTCCACTATTAAAGGGTCGATCAAAGCTTAGACGCCGAGATACCGTCATAAGAGGGTGCCACAGGCTTCTTTGAAAGAGTCTATCCTCAGGAACGTCCAGGAGAAAAATCGGCTGAGGAGAGCTTGGCAGATCTCGAGGGACCCGGTAGACAAGTCCAACTTGAGCCGCAAAGTCCATGCGGTTCGGGAGATGGTCCGAGAATACCGGAAAAGTGTCTGGGAGTACAAGATTGAGATCCTGTGCGTGCAGGACAGGTCCCTGTGGCAAATGACTAGGAAATTGATGTGGGTCCCCGACCCAAGACCGCCTATTGTGGGTCGCAACGTGGTGGCCAACTCCGACCAAGAGAAGGCCGATGCTCTCGCTGAGCACTTAGAGGCGCAAATTATACTTACTGACAACCCATCATACCCGGTGCACGTTGCGCACGTGCTTCAGGTCATCGGTGTGGTCTCGCACATACCCTTGGATGAACCTGAACCCACGGAGGTGACAGAAATGTTTCGGGCGATAGCCGCTCTAAGACTAAACAAGGCCCCCGGACCCGACGGTATCAATAACGTGGTTCTCAGAAAGCTGCCCTTGGAGGCGATTAACTTCCTCGTGGAGTTATTCAACGCCATTCTGTTCCTGAGTCCCTTCCCCAAGCTCTGGAAGCACGCCAACGTCCTCTGATTTCATAAGCCGGGTAAGGACCCGGCCCTAGCCTCGTCCTACCGACGGATTAGCTTGCTCGACTGTCTGGGCAAGCTGTTCGAGAGACTACTACAGACGAGACTGACCCGACATGTTCGCAAGGCGGGCATCTTGATGGACGAGCAGTTCGGCTTTCGGATGGGACATGCTACGTCTCACCAACTCATCCGGCTTGTGGAGCAGGTCGCGAGGAACTTCAACATCAACAGGCTGACTGGTGCTGTATTTCTAGATGTGGCAAAGGCCTTGGACCGTGTTTGGCACGCAGGTCTTCTTTTCAAACTCCTCTCCCTAAACCTGCCCTTCTATCTAGTTAAGGTTGGCTCAATCTTATCTATCCCACCACACGTTCTCCACTACCATTGGGAATGCCAACTCCCAAGTCAGAAGCATCCGGGATGGAGTGCCGCAGGGTTCCATGGTGAGCCCAGTGCTCTTCAATCTGTATGGGAACGACATCCCAAAATCCCCAGACACCAAGTTAGCACTGTATGTGGACGACACGGCTCTAGTAGCGGAGTCGTGGGAAGGGCAGCTGGTAGAGAGGCGACTCCAGATGCACCTGACGCAGTTGGAAGGGTGTTTGACTACCTGGAGGACAAGTATTAACGTAGATAAGAGCGCAACAGTGCTCTTTCAATGGAAAAGAATGTTCTACAGGCCGGCACCACTTCGGCTATTCGGATAACAGATCAGATGGGCGGACAGTGTTAAGTACCTGGGACTTACGCTGAACACAAACTGACCTGAAGAAGACACTGTAACGAGAGAGTCAACAAGGTGAGGCAAAGACTGGGAATCCTAGGCCCATGGCTTAGCAGGTGTATCACCCTGTCAACAAGGAACGGTCTAACGCTGTACAAGCAGTTGCTCAGACCTATCCTCGACTATGCACTTGGGGCCACGTGGTGGACACGTATATGAGGAGGATGCAGGCATTCCAGAGCGTGTGTTTGAGGATCATTGTAGGCGCACCATGGTATGTCCGGAATGAGACTCTGCATCGCAACCTGGATATGCCTACCTTCAAGGACCACTTCCGGGGATTCGCACAATCCTTCGACTTCCCAAAGCCCTGCTCGGATAAGCGAGATGTGACAACAATGGTTTGGGA
>CABEEJ010003126.1:47153-73542 GCA_901482245.1 Timema douglasi
CTCCCCCTAATATTACTAATAATATGTTTTCTCTCTTTCTTTATTCCAGAACTTCGCAAAACGCGACAACCCTACTTTTTACTTGAGAACCACACAGTGTGACCAATTACTCGGTACGTGTTGGAACTTGCTCTCGTGCTCCCCTTCAGGGAGCAACAGAGCATGCCATTCGACTATGACTATGACTATGACATATCGTGATGGTATATAGCTTACCATGTTCGCATAAAAATAAGGGGTGTAGCAAAATATAAAGTCTGGTCCTTATCTGAATATTACATTTGGAGTTTACCAGCAACAAACAAACAAACAGAGATACAAACATTAAAAAAAAGATTATTTGACGTTATTGTTTACACTACTTAGAAACTTTTAAAATTCCACACAAATTTGGATGTACAGAGAGTATGGATAGTAATAAAGTCAAACACAAATAATCAAATGTTTTTAAAAGTACAGGGACCACTTTAATCAGGTTAGTTTTATGTTTCAAAATAAACAGTTTATTAGACTTTGTTTTTCGAGTGAACCTTAAAGTGAGCATTTTTAAATACTTATAATTATAGTAGAGCCAAGAGATTAGGCCCACGTTTATAAATAAAAGACATACGATTTTTCTTAAGACTTTGATCACAACATTTATTTATAAATCCCTGCATTGTAGTTATGGATGGTGTAATGTATGCTATGTTTTATATTAATTCATTAGACTTCACCACATTTATTATAAATCGTTGAGTTCTGGGGGCACCAATGACACTAACCATTGTTTGCTATTAGTTAATCACTAAGCATGAATGTTATCGAAGTCTTATCTATGTAACTATAATATCAATTGATATAAATATACTATACATTACCTGTGTAATTAATATTTGGCAAATAAAACACCCTTTTTGCTATTAATGTTAAGAATATGAATAAGCTAATCTATAAAAACATAGGTCAAGAGGCCGACTATAGCCTTTTTTATGAGAAAAATGACTACCTGAAAGTTCTTTTTTTCTACCAAAAAACCTATTATTTAATAGAATTATGGCTCTAAAAAGAGCCTTTCAGATTACTAATCTTACAATAAACAAGGTTTTACGTATATATATACACACAACAATGGGACTGGCAGTCCTTATATCATAGTGAATACACCACCTACCTCTATCCTTAACTAGTTATATCCAGTACACCTAATTAAACCCTATTCCTATTTTGAGCTAGTTCTATCCAGTTCATCTCATTATACTCTATCCCTATCTTGAGCCATTTCTATCCGGTTTCCCCAATACAGCCTATCCCTATCTTAGTTATCTAGTTATATCCCTCCCCCTCATTATATCCTATTTCTTTCAGTTACATTCTAATATTATTATTATTATTATTATTATTATTATTATTATTAGCACCGCGTCTTACTACCCGTTCGGGTTATACGCACTTACGTTAATGATGAAATGGTAGGGTGATTGTGACATGAAATGAAGGACCTACAGTTTAACGTGGAATCCGAACTACGGTGGAGACCTGGCATTCCTCATTCTATTGTTATCCTCTCTTCTGCGTCTAGAGCCCCCCAATGGTCTCTTCCCATTGGGTTAGCCAGTCTGTACCCTGAACAAGGTTCTATAATCTCTCATTTACGCTGCATGTCCTGCTCACCTTAATTTACGAGATATGATTATCCTAACAATGTCTTATGTTGAATACAGGTTGTTTAACTAATCGTTAAGTAACCTCCTTAACTCCCCAGTAGCGTTATCCTGTATTGGACCATATCTTTTACTAGCCACCTTGTTTTGGAAATACATGGATTTATTTTTGACATGTAAGGTAAGGGACCACATTTCACACCCATAGAAACCAACTGGTAAAAGTGTTTTGTATATTCTGAGTTTTACATTCCTTGAAAGCAGATGAGAGTCGACAACTTACTGACCGAATAATAGCATGAATTTCCTTGATGTATTATTGTCCTTATTTCCAATATATTATTATTATTACTATTATTAGCACCGCGTCTTACTACCCGTTCGGGTTATACGCACTTACGCTGATGTGTAATAGTAGGATGACTGTGAGATTAAATGGAGGACCTACAGTTTAACATGGAATCCGAACCACGGTGGTTGCCTGGCATTCCCCACATTCACAAGATGTCTTGTCAGAGGTTAAGGAAGGGTTTGGTAATCAGATAAATCTGTGCCGGGACCGAGAGATTGAACCCCGAACCCCAGCACTGAAGTCCGACACCTTACCGCTAGACCCCCAGGTCACCAATATTCTAAAATCATCCCAAACTAAATTTGTAAGAGTTTCATGAATAAAAATGTACCTGCAGCCGGGTGAAGGCAGAATAAGATAAAAAACCTAGTCTATTTTACGGGTGATGGGTAGAGCAGGTTCAAAATCCGTGCCAGTTCTATAAATGGTGATTTCACTACACAATATTTGTAAACAAAAAAGGGTTTGGAGAAAATCTACTTTTTTCAAACAAATACAAGTACATTTCCTCCGAATTCCACCGCCCACGTCACTTCCCAATCCCGGGATGTCGGAAAGATACTGGGGAAAGGGTGAGGTTGGGTGGGATATTAAGAAACAAAAAACTAGTGGAACAAAAAATAAACAATGTGTACATTTGTTTTTCAATTGATTGAAAAAATTTCACCCACAGGAGATGTTAATTGAGGAAATAAGTAATCACATGTTAGACACCAACTTTGTGGTAGCTTGGTTTATTTGTAATTAGTGGCAAAAGTTGCGGTTAGTTACTAGAGATTACTTGCTATCTATAACTTTATAAGTACTACTTTGTGGGCAAGTCTTGTGCCAAATTATTTTTATCCACAAAAATATAGTACACAGTATAATAATGCCTTGTGATTTTTACCGCAATTTTTGGGAAAGATAATAAAGTTCACGTGTATGTATGGACATAGATATTTTAAATATTTGTAAAAAAATATAATAATGTGACTGTAAGTTGATACTTGCATTAAATTACTTAAATAGGTTAGACCAATGCCTTTTAATCCAATTTATGTGTCTATATGGAAATAGCTATTAGAATAAACCCTCTTCTATAGCTGAATGATCTAAGGCTTCACTTTCTCACTCGAATGAACTGCCGGTGACTCAGGGATCCAGGTTTGAATATATGTCGGGTGTAATAAGAAGGGGTTTTTTTTTCAAAGAAAACTCTACTCTCTTTTCTTACGCAAATGTAGGTACACTTTCCTTAAATTCAATGTCCTTATTTTTATCAGATTGGCTTGGTTAAAATATTTGCGTAAAAACTGCAAGTATCCAGGCGAGGTACTAATATGTATAGTATTATATATACATACAAATTGATATACATTTATATCTATATTACATATATTATACGTATATATCTAACAGATATAATAAAAATTATATTACTTATTTACAGACGATAAGAATGATCGCAAAGTTTAAAGAAGGTACACTCAAACACACACATAATACATATTTTTTTATATACACATTACCTACATACACATAGGTAAATATATATGTATTATGTGTGTGTTTGAGTGTACCTTCTTTAAATTTTGCGATCATTCTTAACGTCTGTACATCAAGTGACAGTACTAGTCTACACTAATATTGTAAAGAGGAAAGATTTGATTTTTTGTTTGTAATAGATAAACTCAAAAACTACTGGACCGATTTAAAAAATTCTTTCACCAATATAAAGCTACATTATCAGCGAGTATCATAGGCTATATTTTATTTTGAAAATTTAATTTATTCCTCATAAAAATTTCGATAGTCACTCATATTTTATGGTAGAGTCTATGATGATTCTTCAATATGTGTGTTGGAAATAATAATTCTAGGGGGGGGGGCGGAGGGGGAGTGGTCTAGTTCTAAATATTTTGAAAGCAACTCCAAATATTTTGTTTAAAATGAAAATCTGGAGTTTGTATGGTACGAAAATTAACAATGTATTATAGTTTTTGGAGTAAAAATTCATTAACACATAGCTCTGTTTACAAGTTTTAGGCAAAACATCATTATTGGGTAGTTTATTGATGACTGATTTTTCAAAAACTGTAAATATTTTTAAAATGAGTTAAATGACCCAAACGATTTAGTTACAAATGAATATCTTGGGAGTTTGACATGACAAATAACCCTGCATACTTGATTTTGGGTAGAAATTCGATTGCTGGTGAGAGATTTTTGAAAACTCAAATTATTTTGATGGTGGCTATAGCGATTATGCTTAATATGTTTATCTGGGAAGTGTTTTACATAAACATGACTAAAAAAGCTTTATCTTTTTTGGGGGATGAAGGGGGGAATTCGGTTATGGGTAGTTTACTGACTACTTTTATTTATTTAGTTTGAATATCGTAAAAATGGCTTTGGCGATTTGGTTCAAAATTTGTATCGGTTAATTTTCTTGTGTAGAATATATTTGTTGAGTGCCTATCGCGTGTGACCTACTGACACAATTAGTCACCAAGTAACCTTGGGCCTTGGTGGCTTTTGTAAGGTATTTTTCCACCACGTATTTCTACCAATACTAGCTGTAAGCGTTTCAATACCACTAATGGAGTAGGGATGAGGAAGGTGGAATTAAGTAGTCCTATAAAGTACCAGTATGTGTGTTGATGGGGAACAGGAGACCATTCGACAATATATTCTCAGAACACCTGGTCCGGATTCGAGCCCTGACCTCTCTTAACTGGCAAACCAAATGGTGCGAACTTGACCTTTAGTCAAGCTGACCATAAATGCAGATATCTTTAATGGTGATTGGATTGTTTTAATAAGTACAGCTCACTGGAAATCCAGAGGTCAGGGATTCAATTCCTGGTGCATCCAAAAATTTATATGTGAAGAAGTGGGTCTTAAACACGATCAAACTCAGCCTTGGGAGGACAAATTATAAGCTACTTAAACAAAGAAGTAGTGGCTCTGGTTTAGAAAACTGAGAGTAACAGATGGAGGGCTCGTTGTGCTGCACTTTCACCACTAATGGTGGTATATCTCGCTTTCAGGCTTACACAATGGAGTTTTGTTTTATAAATTCAAGGCTACGACTTATTTTAAGGCCTAGGAATTGGAAGGATGACTTAAAAGAAATTCGCCCGAAATGGCGTTGAGATTAAATTTAAAATAACCCAGATATAAATAAAATGTTAGGGGTATCTCTTAATGCACATGAGCGGGATTCCAACCACAGCCTCCCCATCATCTTCATTACAGTAGGTGTTGGGATATTGACACCTTATACCCTGTGGCCATCAGTGTGGACATATTTCCCAGTAGGTTTTATGAACTATATAATAAGAATTTTTAATAAATGAAACCCTATTCAAATACTTTTAAACAAACTTACTAAAAGTTATATACAAAATATTATGGCTATACAGATGGACATTTTTATTTTCATTGTTGTCCAATAATCTTCCACCTCTAAAAAGTATCACGAATATAACGCATTTATTCATTTGTCGAGCTCAAAATTAAAATAAAATAAATCATTCGTTTACAATAGTCAGGGGTTTCTCGCATATATTTTGGATGATAAAATTTATCAAATAAAATTATATAATGGTTGCATAATATTTTTAAAACGTGATAAATCTGTTGGTTTATTTTAAAACTAGACAAAAGCATTTTCTTAAATAAAACTAGGCTAGAATAGCTTGAGTTAAACTTTTGTGTCTACTTGGATTATAATTTATTATCGATTACTAAGAAAAACCATTGGATTGGAACGATTTTGCTTAGAGTTACAAAATGTTTGTAAGATGTATATCAGAGCCAGTGAAGCCTCACCTAAATAAAGTGGGTTGTATTAGAAGTGGCGTTCAGTGGCGTATTCTGAGAAAAATTAATAGGTATGCTGTACTCTAAAAGCTACAACGGAGATTTGGGGGCCAAGGACCCTCAACTACCGTTGTCCAAGAACGTCAAGGGATTATTTCAAGGAATATATTTGAAGATGTGTCCATATAGAACAGTGGCTCTCGAACATTTATTATTTTCCTTTAACTGTATGCTATCTTAGAAAATTTTGAGCATCCCTCTTCTACTCCCATATTCTCTCTTCTTTTATTTATCCATAACGATGATTACCATTCACTCAAAATGTAATAAAAGTAACTCCATGGTGTCAGCCCACATTCAGGTTATACCTACCGAGTGGCTACCAAACTGTTTGGCGAATTAATTCTACCTCTTGAGGATATAGGGTGTCATGTGGTCAGCATAATGATTACTCCAGCCATTGAGCTGGGCTTTCTATACCGGAGCCACTACTACTTTATTCAAGTACAGTAGCCCCGTGGCTTCTTTGATGCTGACTGACAGCTCACAGCCGACTTCTGACAGTCAACATTTAGGTATATACCTAAATTTTGACTTTCAAAAGTGACAGCTGCTAAATACTTGTTTTTGAAGATCATCTGGTTTGGCGTAGGGATACATAATTTGGTCTGGTAACGTTTTAAAGCTGTCACTCAGCACCAAAGAAGCCATGGGGGCTACTGTAGCTCCTTATTTATTCACTCTAGGCTGAATCTAACCCGTTCTAGACCCACTGCTTCCCAGATAATCTGGACGCGCTGGGAATCAAACCTCTGGGTCTGTAGCCAGAACCTATAACCCTTACATCACATAGACGGTCCTCAAATTGTAATGATATCTACATGGTTATAAATTTAAGTAAATATTAATGTCGGGGCTAAGAGTGGTATGGGCACATTTCTGAATGCATGAGAGACATCCTATTCAATTAGCCTAGTGTAATTAAAAGCACAGTTAGCAATACTCGAAGCAAACGATCATAATAAGAGTAAAATGAAGTGATACATCGATCAAGCGTCCATCAGATCTTCGGGAATCGGGTGGATTGTCCAACTCATGTTGCAATTAAAACTATTTTATAAATCCTAACTTATCTCACACAATGCTGCTTGGAAACAAACGAGTCTCTCAAATTGAGAATTTATGCTTCAGAAGCTATTTAGAGGCGTAAACTCTGACTAACATAGGGGAGATTATTTCGGACCATTAATACTATATCGCCACATCATTGTTTTATTGCTAAGATATTTACACATATCTTGTGCTGCAAGCAGTGGTGCACCCTAGAGGGAGAGGGGCAAACAGGGTATTTGAATCCCTTCCCCCTTTTTACCCAACATCACAAATAATGTTAAAAGAAATTTAAATAATATTAAGTATAACTAACATTGAAGATGTGTCGAATGTATATGCTACATTTTAAGACCAGGCTTCAGACTTAAGCCTAATATTCAAAATGTTTACTATTACACGCAAAATTAACAATTGAAAAAAACATACAAATAATAGCTTCGATACCAGTTGTATTATTTAAATTACTTAATTACTATAAAACTACTCAAAATTATTTATAAAAGCATTTAATATTAATAAATATTCTCGGCCTTCAGAGCTTAGGAGGCTGTGCAACCCCTAATCCGCTCTCTCCGTCAAAATGTCATTCTTGCTACAGCCTTAAAGTAAATGGCTGGGTGCGCCACTGATTAAGTAAATTATAGGAAAATATATTTTATTTTACCTTTCCTTCTAAATCATCTTGAAATGGTGAGCTCACACTCCTGAATTTTGGGATTCTTTGATGGATAATTATATAATATCACAATAACTAATAAGTCATTAATGTAAAACTAAAACTAAAAGATCACTATTAAAACTTCACGATCCTTTCTACTAAAGAAAAACAAGAATTACCGCCAACAACGGTTAAAGTAGCCTCGTCACCCCCCTTACCCTCCCATCTTTCCCCACTCTATCAGTGCTGAAATGCCTAAATTTGAAAGAATGGTTATATGTGTTTGCCACATACATGATAATACATATGACTAGAATACCTAAACATAAATCAATATATTTGATTAGTGTATAATTTAAAGCTTCTTACGTATACTAACTATTATTTTACAATTAAGTATATATTTATTTTATGTATTTTTATTTAAACTATACTAAATTAGCTTAATAAATAAACATTTTGATCTTGCATCTTTTTACAATATTTGGCTCAATAATTAGCTTGCTTCACAGGAACAGCATGACCTGGATTGTGAAAACCCGAGCTCATTGGCCAATTTCTTATAGGCGAGCGAAAAGGAATGTTTTGCCAACCCCTAGACATTGGGCTAGGTCATTAGAGCATCCCTAGCTTGCATTGCGTTTTTCAAGTAGCAAGCCCTGGGTTTACTATTGTGCTAAGTAGAACCTTTTGGAAGAAGAATTACTTAAAACACAGTATTCTTGGAATATGAACCAATATTAGTTTTAAAATTAATAATACATTATATGTTTATTTATTAACAATTTAAACATTAGTGTATACACAGTTCACACACACAGCATTTAATTAAACAAAAAACCAGTTCATATCATTTTGTGTATGAAAGTAGTATTACTTAGTAGTATTAATTAGTATTAATTAGTATATCCAGAGAATACACCACTGGCGGCATTATTCATTTTATTCTTTACACAAGGGAACTTTTCTTGTAAAAAGTTTTTTCCTCTCCATCACGTCATACTACCCGTCCAGGTTAAGCAAATTTAACTAAACTAATAGAATATGGATTAATTCGGAGGATATGTGACCACATTTATTTGAAGGAGAAGGAAACCATTTATAAAAAACAACCATTCTCAACATTTCCGACCAGTATTCGAATTCTGAGCTTTCCGTCATCTTAAAACCAAAGTAGAGTAGCATGACATTTAGTCATCGTGTCCATTGATACGGGTAAAAAGTTCTAATTAATATTCCAAGACCCGCATCAATGATAATGAGGATCAAACATCAATCTATTCTATTCTTGATTCCCTGTAATAGAGAGGTAAGGCTTTGAGTCTCAGCACGCTTTCTAGAGTGTGGTTTTCCTTAAATAGTTTATCACTCTTCTTGTACGTAAATGCGGGCACATTTACTCTAACCTAGTCTTTCTTCCTCACTACCCTATTAGTGTAAAATATGCGGATAGTCTAAAAGGGTATTGAGATGCGGGATTAAATAAATAAAAGTCGATCACGATTTGTTAGAAATTAAATCGTAATTTCACCGCTGTGCTCATTCACACAGTTGCACTCATGGAGTCGGAGCGAGGAAGCAAGGAAGGTCTTATTTAGAGGAAATCCACACACATTATCTTGGAAAGAGAGAGAGAGCGTTCTCACGAGAGAGAGAGATAGTTTAGGAAAAAAGCCCATCAGTACACTGGCAAAACAAAACTAACACCATTATCCGGAAAAACTACACTTTTGTGTTGATACGTACAACCCGATGATTTGATCAGAGTTAAGGAGGGGAATCAAAACAAAATGTGCCATAGATTCCCTAGGTAAAGAATGGAAACAAACTTTCTTATCACTTGCTTCGGTATCCGCATGATCAAGGCACCACTGACCACCTATGGCCGGAGGAAGAGTTTAAGAAGGTTTGTGCTCTGGTTAGTCAACCCGTTCTTCCAGCGAGCCTCTCTACAGTTACATTTAGTATTTATTATTAATATCTATAAAATAGCACTGATAAAATAGTTCTGACCGCAAAAAATATCTAAAATCATAGTTCTAAGAAAAAACTAAAGTAGACTATATTGGTTTGTTCGTTTATTGTAATGTATAGTGATTGCTTGGAAAACCAAATTTAGTATTAGGAATAATTATACCAGTTTAATTCACAGAATAAATAAGTAACACTAGTCTACACTACACACTTAACTATCAAAGCTACAATAATTAAGAGGGGGCTAACCTATCCTTTGAACGTCTTTCTAACCTAATGTATTGATAGTGAATAAAGATACAGATATATGTCTGTAGTATATTTTAGCTAAAATACATAATTTTAATTTTATGTTGTCCATGTTTGTAAAAAGATTTTAAATTATCCATAATATATGTTGCAATTAGGCTATATTCTTATATATTGAAAATTATAAGGCTCAAATGTTTTTCCTTAATTTTAATTATTAGAAAAACTAGTTCAAATTCTACCTCTTTTATAAAATGATTGCTATCATTTGCTACCATTGTCACAGCGCAAAGATAAGAAAAATTAGGATAATTGATGGTGCATGTTTTACCATTTCTTTGCCAGTGAGATTCTGCCATGTTTTGGAGAGCAGTGTGACATAGATTATTTTGCTTCTGTTATTTTATTGCCTCATTAGTTTATGAGTTTGGTTTGGGTGTAGGCGTCCTGTCAAAGTGACAAGGGAAATTCGGACAAACACACCACTTCTATGGTTAGTATTTACAAGTTTCTCTGAAAGCCATATTGTGGAGTGTTGACATATAAAATAAGAAAATGAATATTTTTAGTTCTGTTTTATTTAAAAGCTTCTCTGAAATGGATAAAAAAGATTTTTGTGTCGAGAAGTATGGTCATCGAAATCTATATTTGAGTACAAAGAGGAAAAACGTAAAGGTTTGTCATTATTAAACTGGATGAAGAGTAGGTGGGTAAATTATATTAATAATCTTGCTAAAATAATAATGTGGAAAGGTTGTAAAGTAAAATATATCTTTTAAAGAATTGCTTAGTTTAAAAATTGCAATATATGTAATGTTTTATACAAAGTAAAGTTTAAAATAATATAAAACAATTCTAGTCATTAGACTAATCTTACTAAATCTAATATGTTATTAAATGAATTAGTAAATCTAAAGTAAAATTAAGTTTAATTTCGTCTTAGAATTATTTCAGGAACGTCATTAGTCATGACCTTGTCTTCGATGAGTTTGGTAGGGGGACCTTTAGTGACCTTCCTTAGAAGGGACGCGACCAATAAGACGTTCACCATTCCAAAAGGGTTTGGCTTTTGCGTTTCATCTTCTCAGCCTCAATTTAATTTATTTTTTCCTCTTCACCCTTATAAGACTTTCCTCTCTTATAATTTTCTTTTCTCTTCTTCCAAATGTTTTCAGTAAATTTAATATAGAGCTTATTACGTTAACCTCAACGCCAACAATAGCCACCTTCATGCCATTTAAATTTAAATTCGAAGATAGTAAAATTTACAAGCTTATATTTTATAAAACTATTAACATAAAGCTACTGATTAGAAAACTCCCTAACAATTTCCCAATATCACGTCATATCCATGAAAAGTAAATTAAATAATATGACCAAAACCTATAAGTGACTTTCATACATTTGGGCAGTTATAAATTTGTTCTAATCCTTGCAGATTTTTGGCTTAATATACATAACATTTTCTTGCAAGTCAATCAACGTGTAGCTTTTGTCTGACCTACAGAAAGTGAGAAAAGGATCGTAAGAAGGAAGAGGGCGAGGAAATGTAATAAATAGCTCCCCTATCCCCATTTATTTCAAATAAAAAAATGACGTGATTTAAAATAATAAAATTAGGGAAAACGTTACGATAGTAAAGCTACAAAGAAACACACTTTCAAAATATGTTATACCTATAATTGATTACGGTTAATTAGTACCCACCCATATTTGTGACTCATCAGTTCGTAGCAGTTTGATGTATTAAAATAAAGCATTTTAGCTACAGTTAGATTGTGTGAGATTTTAATAGACAGCTTCCTATTGGCCTATTATAGGCAATATGTATATTTTATTATTAACTCTTATTGGAAGCATTAATTTATTCAAACACAAATTTACAAGACAACGAGAGTATGATGCTGCACTTTCTAGCATGGTGCTATATTTTATTACATATGTAGTTCTGTCATAATTTCATAGCTATTGCTTTGATTTTTATTCTTTATTTACTAGAAGTATTTAATTAATTTTTCTTTGAGATTTGAAAAAGACAGATATGGGTATAAATTATTTGGAACGGGTGACAGTCAACCAAAGTAGATGCCACCTCTGGAAGTCTGAAAAACAGAAGAGATTGACTGCTTCTATGTTTGGGCAAGTGTGCCACCTCCAACCAACTACGTCCTGTATAAATACAATATTTGCTATAATATATAAAAAAAAAACATCAACCCTTGCAACAAGGCATGGTATGGAGCAAGAGGAGCCTGCGAAACAGAAATAGATTGCGGACTGTTCGTTGATACATATCTATCTTTGCTAGGAGCTAGTCCAGGTAGTTAAACTATGATGAATGAATTAATATTATTTTTAATATTACATTTTATTTACAAGCAGTCGTTGATACAGGGCTTGAGTTTACCTCAATATTAATCATATTTATTTTATTTATCAACAGATGGTATGGTAGGAGAGGAAGGAATCCTTGAAATCAAGTGTCCTTTATCAGTATAGGTATGGTGACCATACGTACTGTTTTTTGCAGTACAGTACTGTTTTTTAGGATTATGTCCTGCTGTCCTACGGAGCATGCGATAGTACAGTGAAAGGTACTGTTTTTTAAACCAAGTACTTCCAAAAATACTTCGTGTTGAAGTAAGAGAAAATAATATTTTGAATTGAACAGCGTCAGCGCAAAGAACATCATCCTTGAGCAGTTGGCAAACACTCAACATGCTGTGGTTGTTCTATTAATTTTTAAATAATAATAAAAGCTAGTATACCAAAGTGTTGTGAGATGGGGAAGCCACGCAGAAAATGTACATTTAATTATTATTTACAAACAAAATACCCTTTCATCAAACTAAAAAACAATGATAACCTTCACATTGTTATTTGTGAGCTGTGTGAAGTTGACCTAAGCAATAGTGGTCGCACAAGCATTGTGAGGCATTTGAAGCAACGAAAACACTTACTAGCAGTAAATGCAGCCACATCAAGTAGTACAGTAAGCAAATTCTTTTAAAAAAATATTAACTTCTGAACATTTTCTTTTGGCTACCAAATAGGGTACTTTTGCATATCATACAATTAAATATATGCAGAGTTTTCGTTCCCTTGACTGTACGTCGGAGCTGGTATCAGGTATGTTTGGACCGAAGTTCTCAGCCCGCACTAAAACGGAAGTAATTGTAAAAAACGTTTTAGCGAAGGAGGCCCAGGAGAGATTGAATATTGATTTAGGAACAGACACATTATTTCAGCGTTATGATTGATTCTTCCAATCACCATAACATTAAGTTAGTGCCATTGATTGTACAATACTTTGACTGTACCCAGGGAGTAAAAGTCAAACTTCTGGAACTGAATGACCTTCCTGGAGAAACATCTGAGCAGTTACATAGCTACGTTTACTCTACCTTGTTTTCATTAAATTTAGTGGAAAAGTGTGTTGTTCTTTCTGCAGACAATACCAACACTAATGTTGGAGGCCCTAATCGAAGGGGGGAAACAAACCTGTTCAAGAAGCTCAACAACACTTGTGCAAAAGCTGTGGTTGGCGTAGGTTGTGTTGCACATGTGATAAATAACTGCATTCAGAATACAACAGACTTGTTACCGTTTGACATTGAAGTAGTAGTTGTCAAAATCTACAAACATTTTTATATGCACACTGTCCATGTAAGTACATTGTTGTGGTTTGTTCTCAATGTTAGCTTTCTATTTCACGAGGCAATTTTAAATATTGAAGGTGATAAATAAGTGTGCAACTGATGCCGCACTAGAATATTTTGAGCTGATTGAGAAATTGAAAAGCAGGGAATATGCTGTAATCTTGCCAGTGAAAGTAAGAAGCTGTCTTAGCAGCATTGAAACAGTCAGCAAGGTGAATTACAGAAGTGATTTTTCTACAGAAGCTAAAGGCTTTATACTCGAGTTGCATTGCATATTTGGAAAAATGAACTGCTAATCTGCAACAGTTAAAACTTTTTGAATGGGTCAGATTACATGAGCAAGTTACGTGGGAGAAGGCTTTCAAAGATACCATTGGCTCTACTGTAGATGAAGATTATCTTTTTGACTAAATTACAGCGTTAAAAAACTTTCTAGCTGGGGAAAAAATTCCTGAGTGGAATGATAGTAAAATTCCTATTCAAACCAGGTGGTTGGAAGTGTTTACTTTTATGAACAACAAGCTTCAACCTCTTAAAAACCTGCAGTTGCTAATGTGAGTTTATACTTTGCCGGTCAGCCACGAGTTCTTCAGTTGAAATACTTTTTTCAATAATAAATAACTACTGGGGGAGTGGAAAAACCCAAATGAGTATTGGGACATTAAAGGCTGTGATGCAGGTCTACACCAATTTCGACGAAACCTGTATGGAAATGTTTCAATAACTGAAATCTAAAGAAAAGCTTCTAAAAGCAATTTATAGCTCAGATAAATATGAATGGTACGATTATGAAGCAAAAGTAGTTCCTAAATTGTTATTTTAAAATTCCCTTTCTCTTTATTGAATTTTGTAAGTACTGTAGTCCTATGTTTTATTTACCAATGGATTTGTACCGGTGATTAGTCCTAAAATATTTATTTTTGCAAGTTATTTTTTTAGAAGTTTTAGGCACAAGTATTATTTACAAAAAGATTACACAATAATAAAAGCCAATCTAATACTTGATGTATATAGTTTTGACTTTATGTAACTCGTTCTCTTAAACTAGTATTCAAAAGTGAATTTTAATAAATGGTTTTATCTTCAAACTATTTTTATTTCTCTATCTCTATTATTTTTATTCTATATACTTTATACATAAGTTATACACGCACGTCGAACACCATACTAATCATATATATGATATATTTTAATGTCCTGTTTTTTATTAAAAAAATTATGGTCACCGTAAGTATAGGGGATAAAGAATATAGATAGGGCTGTAAACACTGTAAAGATAAATTGAATTATAAAATTATGTTTAAATATTAATGTAGAACCATTTTTCTTTTATAAGGATTTGTGAACATTTTTCAGATACAATTCTTTAAATTATATCACTTGAAGAAAGAGCAAAATTATATCTACCAAATGCAAGGCCAGTTGCATATAGCACAAAAAAAAAGCTTTTTTGTTGTCCACACAAGCAACTGGGTATTTATAGAAGAAATCGAAAAAGACGATGAATTTTGTTAAAATAAAATAGTTGAACATCTAAAAAGGTAATAGGAATTAAATCTTAAAAATAATAATGAGTTGGAATATTATACATAAGCAATCTTTTTGCTTTAAATTTCAACTAAACAATTAAATCGCTAATTTAATGTAAGTATTAATATTTTAAATGGTTTTTTACAGGTTTTAGTTTGAGGGCCTGCTCCCGGAATTAATAAATCCACAGTATGTCAAACGATTAAACAATAAAGCTATGAGGGAACCACTGTATATAAAAGAAGCAAGTATAAACAAATCTAGGAAAAAGAGCCTACTTTCTAAATGCGACTGAATAATACTACCCAGGTAAACCTATATATCAATCTAATTGTTTTATATCATGCAGAATATTGCAAGCATAACTTTTCTAACAAGTGGTTATTATTTCTTTATTTTTACTCTCTTGCTATCTTACAGGAAGAGAAAGTATTGTGATAGTCAAAAAATTGAACTCGAGATTTTGATGAATCTCGACGTTTCATGACCCCCCGAATCCGAAAAAGTGGTTTTTGAATTTCCGTCTGTCTGTCTAGCTGTCTGTCTGTACCTCCAACTAGAGCCTAAACTATTTTACCGATTGGGCTAAAACTTGTTATCTAGGGTTTTCATAGGGTAGTCCCGAAGCATAATTGGAATTGGATACCTAACCCTAAAATTAAGGGTAGTTTACTAAAGGGCAAAAAGAGAAAAAGTTGAATTTCTCAAATTTGCCTATAACGATTTGGATTAAATTTCATTCATAAAAATCTATAAATATTCTTAATAAAATGGCTACTTTCAATATTTCAGCAAAATGACTTTAAGGGCCCCGGTGTGATGCGTAAATTAAATACGTTTTATAATATCTCTGAAAATATTTGAGATATGAAATTACTTATCATTACAAATATTTATGTCTATTTATAAAACAAATATTTTATTTGAAGTATATCGTTATAAAACCAATAGCTTTCAAGCTATACGCAAATAAATATATATATATTTATATATATTTATATATATATATATATTTATAATATATATTTATATATATATATATATATATATTTATATATATATATATATATTTATATATATATATATATATTTATATATATATATTTATATTTATATATATATTTATATATATATATATAAACTTTTAGAACACAAAATGTAAAGTATTGCAACCGTAAAAAAAGATATAGCCTGAACTGTTGATGGATGTTGACGTCTCATGACCTCCGTACCCTAGACAGTGGTCTTTGCAATGCCGTATGTCTGTGTGTCTGTTTGAACTTAAAATTAAGAGTAGTTTATTAAAGGGCTAAAGGAGAAAATATAGATTCTCTCAAAATTGTATGTTACGATTTTGATTAAAATTCGTATCTCGGCATTGATTAGGATATTAAATAAACTGGGTAATTTCATTTTTCCATGAAAATTACTTTAAATGTACTTTACAGAAGCAGAAACTTTCGTATATCCGCAACTTTTTGAGATAATCAATAACTTTTCATTGCAAAATTGTAGTACTATTAAAAATAAAAACTTTTATTTGAAATATATTTTTATAAAACCAACCATTTCTTAGATATTGGCAAATATATTAATACAACTTTGTGAGTTTTAGTTGTAGAGAGATACTACTAATGATTTAACACAATAATTCTCCAATGCCATAGAGTAATTAAATATAAGTAAGTCTTTAAAAACGAATATGTTTTTTTCCTTAAACCTCTTAAGAGAAATGTTTGTACAACAATGATCTATCTTCATTTTAGACTCAATAGTCAATATTTATAATTTTTATTGGTCAAAATTTATAAATGAGTCATTTAATAGCAATGCGAGAGCATGAAGATTTTCAACACCTAATAAATTTCAAAAATTTTAACCGGAAGTTGAAATTTTAATACGAAGTGTTGTCCCTTGTGGACTCGACATTGATTTTTTTTATCGGTCCAAACATACAAATGAGGGCATTAATTCTTTAAAAATAAAATTATAAAAATTTAACAAGGGCTCCAAAAGATGTTTTACATTAATATAGTGCAATTTATGCTTTGGTTTGCTAGTGTATGTGTAACACCCTCTCTGAGTCTTCATACTACCCGACCAGTGAAAGTAATAAAAGGGAGAGGATGAACTTAACATACAAGATAAATGGATATTATAAAAATATGTAAATATCTGTTGGAAATTATGCTCGAAGTAAACAACTTTACATAATTAAAGTTGCGCAAGTGTATTCACCAAAAAGACACATGAAATCCATAATCAAACTGATGGTTCAGTCTGTAAGAGACAATACCATTACGTATAAGTTATAATGTGATACACATTTATAAGGGCCTAAAATGGTTCCAAAAAACTCGTACTTCCCAGTGTACGGTATACTAATTTAAATTAAAATCAAACTTGACGACCATACTACAAAAATACAATACGTGAGAGTTTGGCTTACAGACCTAAGCCAAACTCCCCCGGGACTATCTGATCATGACTTAGAATATGGAATCAACAGTTCCACCAATGAACAAGACTTTGACTGTTCAAAAGGATTTTACGTTAATATAAAAATAGAAATATAAAAGAGTAAAAGATTAAAGTCATTCTAATTCAATATCTAAAAAATAAATGTTACATTACGTTACGGTAATCCAAACTATAAACTAAATTTATAATAGTTACTTCGCAGATCGGAAAAAGTGTTACAAAAAGGCTACTATTCCTAACAATTTAATATTAACTTGTGAAACTCAGAAATAAACAAATTATAAGTATGAGAACTAATATATAAGCAAATGTTCTAGCGCCCAAATGGCGATCATGATAATAGTCTGATATTTTAACCTGATAATTTTAAATAATTATATACAAGTTTTTAGAGTAGAAAATAAATTAGAGTCCATTACTCCAAACGTCAAAGTGACGTTATGATACAGTTTACAAGTTTAATCCTGCCATTGGCCAGGTCAATGCCAATGGTCTAACGTCGATGGTTGATCGTAAGATAGTCAATTATTGCACGCTTGCACAGCCATTATATAGGGATTTCGTTGTTATGGTGGGGGGGGGGGGGCGAGAATACACAAACACACGCAAGGTGACGTCCCGATGCCTGCAAATAGTCACGTAGATCTTTGTTGATATTGTTGTTGATCCATCGGAAACTCAGCAACATTTCCCATCACCCGATGTTTTGAAGGAGGTTCTTATTCCATCCGTCAGAGGTCAGCTACGTAAGTATCCTCTAGCAGGCATTGTAAGTTCATCCCTCATTACTTGCTAGTCCATTTTGAGCGTCGGGATGAGTTGTTGATACACCGGTCTTTCTTTCCCCATTTGCCGGTCTTGGAATCCCGTGCGTCGTTTAGCCTCAGGATTCTATTGAAAGCAGATTCATATTGTAAGTACTTGAACAGATTATTACATTGATTTGGATTGAGTCGTGAAACATATTGTCCAGCATAGTTATATTATGTCTTCTTAGCCTACAAGAACTACAACAGCGAAAAATACTATTGTAGGGATCCTAAATTTAATTGAATATATTGGAGTGGGTAGTATGATTTGATGCGATACATCCATTTACGTCAGTATGGGGCGTGGTCCTATTGTAACATTATACGACGTAATGTTACATATGTTATTTCATTTCACATATCACGAGTTTTGACTAAATATCTCCGTTTTTAAACAATAGAGTGAGAAATTCCGTACCATTTATTAAAAATATTGTCCCTAGTGTGAAATTGAATACTAAATATCTCAAAAACCTACAAAAGAGGGTCCATATCTCATTTAAAAAAATTATATTATAAAAAAAGTAATAGGAATGAGCTGTATTAGTAATAGTTTTGAATGATGGGTGCATAAAAGAAACCCAGGGCACGCAACTCAATCCAGGTGCGGGTAGAACATGACGGTTGATCTCCAGAAATATAAATATAATAATAATATTTGAAATTAAGGAAGGAGTAGACAGAGATAGTTTCTAAACCTAAGGTTATTTTCACTAACAATAACAATAAATAAATTGCAAGAAGTGCATGTATTTGTTTATTGCAAATATCAAAATTAAATAAATATATATATATATTCATGTAACAAGTTAAAAAATATTATGATGACATATATAATAACTCCAACGATCTTCATTAAATTCGCAATCTGCAATGAGCTAAAAGGATTTAAGTTTCCTACACCGGTCTTATTTACGATTCTCAAAACTCTGGTAACACGAAACAAAGGGGAAAAGGGGAGGGGAACCTAAGAGTATCATACAGTGGGAGGGAAATGTGAGTAACAGAACGAGCTTTTACTTATTTCTCGAAGCAATTGAAATGTTCGGGCACTTTTTGGGACAGGCATCTATTTTCTTCTCGAGTTCTTTTGAATAAGTTGAGTACATGGCGACCTCTAGTGGGTACGTTTCGTTCCTTAGGAGGAGCTGGTCAGTTGCCTGTGTGGTGGAATTGCGGTCGGTAGTGTTGTTGAAATGGGGTGAGTATTTGTTATCGTTGACTTGTTCTCTTTTTTCTTGTAGACAAATGCTACAAAATATGATATAAACACATTTTTTAAATATATTTGTCATATTATAATTATTAAACCTCACAAATTATAGACCTCGTGATATGAAAGTTATTAGCATAATCTATTTACGTGAAACTGTAAACGGTTTACTAATGTTATATTGTTTTTAATTTTCATTTTACAGATTAGCATGTACTGTACACTGTACACTGTACACTGTACAGCAACCTTCTTGGTTTAATAATTATTACTACATTTTCTATATGTTCATCAACATTTATTTTCCTGTTTGGTTTATCTAAAATGTTGTTAAGTTTAATCTAAATAGAGTACATATATACAACAGTGATAATTATAGTTATTTTGATCAATTTCCTTTATGTCAAAATTGTAAATACGTTGCCCAAACAACTGAGGATAAAATCTTGTTTATCTTTCCTTTTCTATTTCCACATCAGCCACTCTCATTATCTTATCATCCTTTCCCCCTTCTTTTCCCACCTTCTCCTTTCCCATATGTATGGTAATAATGCATAATATTAATTGATTATGATGAACTAACTTAATATTACATACAAATCACCCCGTCCCTAAATCGACAATTTACCAAATATAAATTATCGACCATGCTGGGAACCGAGCCCGGAACCCCTGACACAGTAAGAGTGGTTGTTATTATTGGCCTTCATTTCCTCCTTAGTTGAGGGACATGTTTCGTATATTAGAGGCAGCATATTAAAAAAAAAGTCCAGGTAGTTGATCTCACTTCAAATGTGAATCCCTCCTTCCTTATATATTTTAACATCTTGCTAACTGGCAGGTAGTTTGTAAGGGCTCAGGGACAAAATAGACCTAACTGCCAAGTATATGAAACATTGAATTGAAGGCCTACTGTTCAGTGTTCAGCTCTAACATTTGAGAAAGAGTTAGTCCATTATTATTACACCATAGTATTTATAACACACACTAATCTTCAGGTAGGCTGTTCTAAAATTGCCTTGGTTTGTATTTCCGCAAATTACAAGTAGCAATGGGTGGCTGCTAGCCTAACCACCCCGCTACCCACCTCACTTAACCTAAGTATAACTACAATAAAAGTCATCCCAACATTAATATATCCTAGTTTATTTGTTAATATGTTTTAAAATGTACTTTTAGTATCACAATGGTGGCAACACTCGATAAACTAGTATTTTATTGTTTTGTTTAGACCGTAATACGGTAATGTTAATTATTTTATCAAATCTCTGTGAGTTTAGAACCTCAGCAAGCCGCCCCCCTCCCTTCCCCCCTCCCACCATCCATCACCACCACTGGCTATGGCCTTAAATGTTAAGTTCTACTTATTTTATATAAATATAAAGTTTTGCTTAACTTATATCCTTCAATTTAAAAGGTGTGACTAGTTAAGAAAGGGACGCGCATAGCAATATTATGGATTACTTTGGACCAAGATTGGCAAATCTATCACGCCAACATAAAGATATTAAACAGCAAACAAAAATTTTCCCAGCGTAGTTTGATTTTTTTTTAATTTTGGGAGCTATGTCAATCACGTGTCACAATGAACTTTGTGAATTCAGTCTTTAGAAATTGTCTTGGCTTGTACTTAAGTGCATCTTGTGCTCTGTCGAAGGCAACAATTTAGGAACCGAGCATAAATACCTTGCCTAACAACATACGAGTATAACGTATTTCAATCTAATATGGAAAAAATTATATAAGTTTTTGATTTTAACATACATATCCATCTCGTTGTCTTTTTCTTTTTCTCCCTGAAGGTGTTACTTTCATTGTTATTACTGTAAGTTTTTGACATTACGTCTTGCGTTACAGGTACTGACTGGCCTTTTGTTCTTGTTCCCTTTTCATGATTTTTGATACTATACCGATTATATTGAAGTGATTTGTTGTCAGACTATAATCGAAATCACTTATATATATTTGGTTAGTTATTTATTTAGCGTCATTGCTGTATTGAACAGAGTGAATATTCTAGTCAATATTACACGCTGATATTTCACTTCTTAAGGAACTGGGAGGATTAAAATGGGACTGGATCAGGATTGATCCAATCTAGTGACCAGCGCGGAATAGTCCCGACTCAGTTTCGGTGATTAATGACTCGACAAACGCAGGCTCTAATTGTTTGGTGACCATACTACGGGAGTGTCCTTATCTCCATTTTCCAACATGGTTGTTGAAGAAAACTTTGCTTCTGGAACTTTCTAATAACGTGTTACACTCTTCTCCCGTCTCTTCAACCCCTTGTACTTCGAGAAGATTACGTCTGGGGGGCAGATAGGGACACAAGAACATTACATCACGTAGACATTTACGGTAAAATATAATATAAATTAAATATATTTTGAATAATACTACGTTGGATTAGATCAGATTATCTCTATTAATTAGTTAATTAAAAGAGATGTGTAAAATATAACCATTAAAATTTATTGAAATTAACATTGTTTAAGACACTCACTTTGACCATTTAATAAATTGTAGTTCTTTAATATTTAGGCACTATTAAATTGTTTAAAATTGTATTTGAGTTAGTTAAAACATATGATTTTTAAATAATCATTAAAAAACGTAAATAAGAGGTGGGTTACTGGACTAGTTCAAAATTCATCTAGTCCTTAAGTGGCATCCTGGTCCTAAAATTCTCGCCATCCTTGATTTAGACCTTTCTTCGGAAGTCGAATTGTCTAAGACCCTAGGCCACAGACAAGGAAATAACAGATACACAGCCTTACGGGAGTTTTGTTGCGCTCCTCGACTCAGGTAGAACTTAAAATATCCAGTGATAACTTTCTTGTCCCTACTGCATTAGAATAATTAACAGGCCTATCAAATTTGGAAATCCAGAAGAGCTAAGAAGCTTATTTTTGGTCTAACCTAACGTAGCAGTGTTTCAAATGTATTTCCATTATTATTTTTCTGATTGATATGTTTAAAGCTTTTCATGAAATAAAATAAAAGAATGGCGTTCGGAGTTTGCATTTCTCAGATTTGTACTAAAAATATAAGTTTCATCCTAATTATTTTGGTTTTGTTAATTGGTTAGTTAATTTGTTCTGTTCGCATGTCGCTGACAAGCTAAGTTATAATATTATTAAATAGATAGCTACAAACAAGTTTCATTTAAAGATAAAATACCCGTCTCACTTGAACTAAAAAATAGGTGCATGTTATGGGCTTTGTAACTCCCCAGACGAGAATTTATTAGAAAGACAAGTTGTATCAAAAGGAAACTGAATCACAATGAATTGGTTTACATATTTCATGTTGGCTGTTTTTACTCAATCAGGTATGTTATTAATGACTTAATCTGATTGCATTTACCATCTAAAGTTTTATACCAACACACGGTCTTAAAAAGTTATATCACGCTATTTCTATTTTTACATTTATGAGTTTAGGGGTGAAGAAATCACAACTTAGTGTGCCTTCACTCATGTGGAGGATGAGTGTAAAAGCATTTACAAAAAAAACTCGGTTTATCCATCTGAGGTTCAAACCCTGACCTCTTCAATACCGGTAAATCACATAAAGGGAGCCTTATACATTTTCACGTAGACCCACTAGTGCGTGTATTTCAAGTGACTTAACCAAAGATAAACCACTAACAATTATTATTAATAGATTATTAAAAATGATAAAACTGATTTATTCTGATGGAGTAATACTCACTAAAAAACATAAATAATAGCTTTAGCTATTTGATTCTATAACTGATTTATCATATAAACATTTTAAAATTACAAATTTGTAATAGATCTACAAGGATTTTAGGTACTTGTGAATTTAATATATAATAGTTAATAAAGTCAATTAAACTTCATGTAGTTAGTTTATTATCTGATTAAAGGAACAAATATCTCAGTCATGGATTTCTGGGTCTGTCAGTATTGGAACCAAGGATCTTACACCGTTAAATATCTAATATATCGAACTAATTGGCTTATTGAACCAGCCCATGTATCTGATATTAAATAATTCGGGATCCAACTAGCATCAAAGAGTCCCCTGATCCTTAAATTAATTTCCCACCCCTTCCAAACACGGATATGATTAAATAATTGTTTAATTTATTCCCTGAATGTACTTATACGACTCTCCCTTCTCTTCCTGTTCACTTGGATTAAAGAATTTCATTTAATTATAAACAGAGACCGGAATTTGATGACCTAAAAATGAGATAATAATTCTATAAACTTCTTCAAACTTATAAAAATTATGACTTAAAAATCTAAACAGAAAGTGTTGAGTACACACTACAAATAAAACAAGCGCTTTACAGAGGGAAACTAAAAATGTGTAAGCAATGAAAATTTTTTTTAAATTAAAATTTAGCATTACCCGCTTTGATGGCTGCATGGTCTATGGCGCTAATCTTGTAACAGACTGGACTGCCAATAACAGGGAGCTCGGAGCTCCAATACCAGTTTGGTGTACTGATGGTGGTTTTCCTAAACGGTTTTAAACTCTCCCTCCACGCGAATTCGGGTACACTTCCTCTAAATTCAACCTTCTACGTCCCAACGCAATAGTGTAATTAGTTTATGAGCATATACCCCGAATGGGTAGTAAAACATGGTGCTAAAATAATCTCTACCATTCTGCTATTATAACAGAAATAACAATTATACCCTCCCAGCACAACCCTCTCTTACAGCCTAGTTGCATTGTCAATAATGTGTATTTTACAACCAGATAAACAAAGAGGATACATAGATCACTACCTTCATTATTTTCTCATCCCAAAAACTTGGTGTTCAAATATTCACGCATTCATCAAATATCGATAATATTGAAAAAAAATACAGGCCCACTTACTAAACGTAAATGCTTAGAAAATACTCAAAAATTATGCAAACTAATAAAATATTCCCTAAAAATCCCGAATAAAAAAATAACCTAAATGTGTCCACAATTAGGGGATCATGAACATAACATATCTACACATTAGAATTGTCTGGGATGTATCAATGAAAAGATTACATGTCATCAAAATCCGAGCTTATAATATGTTAAATAGTATTCCCACTAGAGAATTATATTAAATACATTTTGTGTAAAAAAGTTTTATTAAGATAAAGAAAATAGTATTGTGTTGCCACTATAAAATAACAGAAGAGAATAAAATGTGATCATGAGTGTTTTTCTACCTACCCGCAGTGAAGTCGATGAAGCCGTACCCTGGTGACTTGTTGCGTATTGGAAATGAAGACGATGTATACGCGAATGAAGACGTTACCTCATTGGCCAACTTGGTTGAAGAAACCGACGAGTCATTTGTTGACCTGGAAAAGGTCACCTTTATTTTGTATGACAGGTAGGGAAAGATTAAAGGATGAAAATACCGTAAAGATATTATTAGAAACTCTCGATTGGCTTAAAGTCGATATAGAAATTCAAATCTACGAATGTACGAATTGAACCACAAGTCAAAATGAAAGAGAATTATTGTGTGTAGTACAGGAAGTATTATTGAAAACACGAGGCTTCAAAAGCTATATATTGTTGATATTGCTCGTCTTAAAAAAGTTTGGACATAAAACGTATTTATCTATTATGCATCTTTTATCAGTAAAGGAGGTTTGGGAGAAATAATGATGGGGGAAATGTTTTTAAATGAACAGATCCATACAATATGATTATTGATGTTATGGGTTAGAAAAATAGTATTACTGCGTCTTACTGAGTGTCCAGGCTATACGCATATTTGATGATTATTTTAATGGGGTAGGGATGAGGAAGTAAATATTTTAGTGATGGTCTAACCGCATTTGCTTGAAAGATCAATGGAAAACCATTTAAGAAAAACCATCTTCATAGACCCAGCCAGGATTCAAGCCCCAATCTCCCCGTCATAAGCAGACCAGTCTAACACGAGAGTGATACGTTAGATAGATATTTCGGCCAATTTAGTAGCTCCAATAAAATAGCCAAATTCAACCGGAATATCTCTTTGAAATATTATTTTTAAATGTAAGATATTAATTAATTAATTACAAGTTTGTTTTTGTGCAATATCCTTGCTTACAATTGTGTCATTTACTCCATAAAATAGCTATTTTACCATTGTTCCTACTATCAGACTCAATAGACTGTAATAAAGTTAACTTCACATAGTGGCAAGTAATTTAATATATATTTTTGCTCATTAACGGATGTTACTGGAGGAATAAAGAATAGAGATCAGATAATGTGAATGTAGGTTTCTCTAGAGCTTTGAACTTCGTATTGTTTTTTGTTTACTCTCATCTTACGTGGGATAGAGAAAACATTGAGTAGGCCTATACTTGGATTGAATTATCATTAATACCTCCTCCCCCTAAATGTAACTCTAGGCAGAACGGTGGGCGCATGGACTAAGGCACAACTCTCACAACAGACAAGACTGCCAATGACAAGGAGTTCGAGGTTTGATACCAGTAGGGTGTACTGAGGATGGTTTTCCCTAAAAAGATTCCCACTATTTCCACGCAATTATGCTAACACTTCCTCTAACTCTAATCTTTCTCATTCCTAATCCATTGGCATGATTAGCACATACGAGTATAAAATGAACGATTAGTAAGACGCGGTGCTAAAAAGAAAAATTGAATGGCAGGACAAGCATGGTACACTTTGTGACACGCTCTATGATATTTCTATTAGCACATGTTACAAGTTGTGTAACGTTCTGTGATATCTCTATTAGCACATGGTACAAGTTGTGAAACGTTCTATGATATCTCTACTATCACATGGTACAAGTTGTGAAAGGTTCTGTGATATCTCTACTACCACATGGTACAAGTTGTGAAACATTCTGTGATATCTCTACTAGCACATGGTACAAGTTGTGAAACGTTCTGTGATATCTCTA
>CABEEJ010003126.1:75442-90219 GCA_901482245.1 Timema douglasi
GCTAGTACACTAATCTGTCAGGTGTGTAATACAATAGTTTTGCTCCGCTAGTACACTAATCTGTCAGGTGTGTAATACAATAGTTTTGTTCCGCTAGTACACTAATCTGTCAGGTGTGTAATATAATACCTATGTTGAGCTAGTACACTAATCTGTAAGGTGTGTAATATAATAACTATGTTGAGCTAGTACACTAATCTGTCAGGTGTGTAATATAATAGTTTTGCTCCGCTAGTACACTAATCTGTCAGGTGTGTAATACAATAGTTTTGTTCCGCTAATACACTAATCTGTCAGGTGTGTAATATAATACCTATGTTGAGCTAGTACACTAATCTGTCAGGTGTGTAATACAATAGTTTTGCTCCGCTAGTACACTAATCTGTCAGGTGTGTAATACAATAGTTTTGTTCCGCTAGTACACTAATCTGTCAGGTGTGTAATATAATAGTTATGTTTCGCTAGTACACTAATCTGTCAGGTGTGTAATATAATAGTTATGTTCAACTAGGACACTTATCTGTCAGGTGTGTAATATAATAGCTATGTTCCACTAGAACACTAATCTGTCAGGTGTGTAATATAATAGTTTTGTTCCGCTAGTACACTAAACTGTCAGGTGTGTAATATAATAGGTATGTTCAACTAGGACACTTATCTGTCAGGTGTGTAATACAATAGTTTTGTTCCGCTAGTACACTAATATGTCAGGTGTGTAATATAATAACTATTTTGAGCTAGTATACTAATCTGTCAGGTGTGTAATACAATAGTTATGTTCCGCTAGTACACAATTCTGTCACGTGTGTAATATAATAGCTATGTTCCACTAGAACACTAATCTATCAGGTGTGAAATATAATAGTTGTTGGGATAGAACACTAACGAGCAACTTAAAAACTCAGATAATTTTCAGATTCTAAGTTTCAAAGTAATATACTAATTTTATTGAATCACAAATTTAGACTTTTCTTGCAAACTCAAATATATTATATCTTTAAGAATACGAAGATTTGATGATTCTAAATACACATTCCGATTATATTATTATTGGTATCCAAACTGATTCAAAGACATTTTTAGCTAACCAATGGGAAATACTGTTTCTCTGTCAAAATAGGTTAAACTTTACAAACCAGATTCCATTGAAAATTGGTATGAAGCATCTACCTGAGATATTTAACCCCAACTATGATACAATATTTACTGTTCATAGCTGGGTCGCTGGCCCATACATTATGGAAGATATTGTAGAAGGTAAGTACAGATAATTTCACATCAACTAAAGGTGTTTCATTCATACCATATCTACACGGGACCAAGTTTATTTTTAATCAATATTAGCATATGTAGATATATTGTTATCTTAGTATTTTAAAAAATAATTGGTTCTACAGCACAGTAACATATTAGCGTAAACTTTCCCAAAAACAACTATTGGAGAAAGATTGTGAAATAAAACATTGAAAATATGTTAACAAAATCCATAATAGTTTAGATCTAAATTTGCAAATATTAGTTACTGGTCAATTACCCTCAAGAGTTTTATTTTGTATAGCATAATATAATCTGCTTTATCATATATAGTTCTCATCATGTACAGTACCCATTTTTAACAAAGTTACTAAAGCAAGTTTTGATAAATTTCAAATATTCAAAAAGGTTCAATCAATAAATTATACTTAAAAAAAATTTCTTTTCCGAAAACAGGTACATGATGCTATTTATCACGTAAAACATTTCATAGGTATTCCCTGTTAGCAAAATAGTTAGAGCAAATTTTGAGTACTTTTGAAACTTCCTAAAATCGTCTAAGTGTAAATTCCTCTTAGTTGAAAGAATCCTTATAGGGATTTTGCCTCAAGATGCGACCATATAAAATGTAAATGTAAATTCTGAAAGAAATATGACAAACCACTTCAGGTGCGGACAGACATACAGACAAACTGGCAGAACTGTAAGAAAAACCATCATAATTCCTAGAACAAATATGTTCACGTTTACAATATTTTCTAATTTCTAGAAAAGAAATCTGGCGCAAGACCTGTAACCCCCCACCATATGTTGACCAACAAATATGCACACAAGTAATCATGATAATAATGGTTCAAGGGAAAACTTTTGATTTTAATTCTCCCTAGAGCTAAAGGTGTCTTAATACTACTTACTTATTGTTTGCCGTATCGGAAACATCCTTAAGAGGAACTGAATTCTGAATGACGTCATAAAAGGAAATGTTGAAGGAAAGAGGAGCTTAGGAAGGAGGAGGATTCAAATATTAGATGACTTGAAGGAAAGAAAAAAATTGTGAGCTGGAGGAGGAGAAAAATTACAGGGCACATTGGATGTCTAAATTTCACTAACAAAAAGGATATCTCTGTAAAAAGATAGAACACCTAATAATAGTAATAATAATAATAAACACAAGTCATGGTTTCCAAAGAGATGTAAACAAAGAATGCTTGTACAGATGAGCCACTGCCCACACAGAAGGATAAGGTGGAAAATTCGCTAGGAAATTAGGGTTTTTGTTTTAAAATACTATTTTTGCTAACATAATGTATCCTTAATATTTAAAATGAGTGTTAGTTTATTAAAATAAGTTAAACTATTTTCTCATAAGTTCAATTACCGGAACTGGGTTTATCAAAATGTAATATATATCAAGATAAAGAGAGTGAGATGTTGAGAAAATGTGAGAGTGAATGTATGAGTGAGTGTGATAGTGAGTGGTGATTTCAAAGGCTCCAGAACAGGGGGGGGGGAGCTTGAGCCCCCTCCTGTTTTTTTATGAGGAAGCTGAGCCTATCTTAATCCACCGATGTATAAAAAATTGTTTATGTAAAACTCATAGCCCCCGAGTAAGCAAATGCTCTTCGGATTATGTATACAGTATGTTCGTAAACTCATAGCCCAAATTGCACTTATAGCTTGTTTGAATCAAAGGTAATACAAAATCCCTATAAACCTACACACGGAAACCTATACTAATACCATTAATTGTGTTAAAGTTTCAGCGTATAGCACCGGGATAGCAAAGCTGTTGAAAAATGCATGTACAACGAGTTGCATAGTATTTAGGAGTGTGATACAGCACATGTAATAATATAAAACACCTTCTGTGATGTATGTCCGTTAATGATGATCCTCAGAACGTATTCCCATATCTAGTTGGACTGTGTATTGTTTACTATTAACTGTGGTATGTTCTGTTACTGTGCTCCAAAACGTCGAGTTGCACAGTGCCAAGTGCCTAGCTCCTATGCAACCTGCTGTACACGCATGCTTGAACAGCTTTGTTCTTCCAGCGCTGTACGCCGAAATTTAAAACACAATTTAATGGTATTGGCATAGTTTTCCGTATGCAATTGTGTAGGAGTGTTGTATTACTTCAAACAAGCTTTAAGAGTAGTTTGGGCTATGAGTCTCGAACATCCTGCATAATCTTTTATATTAAAAATAATATTAATAATTATATTTCCCATGTATATTCAAAACAATTGTAGTATAACCTCTCATTATCAGCTCCAAAACGAAGTCAAGAGGATCAGAGCAGGTACCATTTTACCCTTACCTTCCCTAAAAGTTTGTTTTGAAAGACTTTACAAAGCTCACATTGTGATCTCCCAGCCAGGTAGGTGAGTTCTATTTTATTTCTATTACGTTAAATAAATCCCAAGCTGAGATCATATATTAGCTCTAGTGAAATGAATGTTTACTATCCATTCTTGTGTACATGGTTGTAAGACTAGCTGCTCCAGTAAAATATTATCAAAATTGGCAACGTTGAGTGGTTGACTTTCTCAGAATATAGGTCATTTGCCTTTCCTATACAGACAACTTTAATGAAGAAAGGAGGTGAGGTTGTTTTTTTTAAATATAAAATAATATATTAATTTGTTTCACTTTTAACTCAAACATGTTTATTAAACATGTTTTTATATAGGCTGTCCATTTACATTATTTAAAGAGACAAGATTGTAAAAAAAAGTTTTTTTAAATATTTAATTGAGAGTTAATTTTAAATAAAAAGTGTTAAAAGTTAATACAACATAGTTTTCCCAATAAAAAGTGTAGACTAATTAACAATGTGATTCCTGGGTTGACAGCGCTGTTATTAGGATAAGATGAATTATTAAAATAAAAAATAGAACTTTTAACCTTATATATAGTGAAAAATCTTACCAAGGAACTGTGTTTGTTAATCTAGTATTAAAAATATATTACTTTCTTTGAAATATTTTTTCTTATATACTAATACTCATATAGTTTCTATTAATTACTTAATTTGTGGCATCAGGAACTCTTGATAGATTTCACTACCGCAATTATAAAAATTCGTCACCTGTACTTATTTTGAGATAGCTCCACCCAGTCCTCCTAATTTCACCCTACTATCTAATTTTAAAATATATATTTTACTCACATAAGAAAATTCACAAAAATATAATAAAACCTTATTTGTAATGACCTTATTAATAAAACAAAATATTAAAGGCGAAAGGTTAGTAGACTTTATTATTGAAACAGATTAGCTCAATTAATTCAACTTTCGCAGTTAAATCGAAAGTTTAATTTGATACAAATAAAAGGTTTTTTTTCTAAACCACATTTTAAAATTTTACTTTTGGCCACCTTCACCCAACTTAATAAAATTAAAACGCTGGAAATTGTATCAAAAGCTGACTTATTGTGAAATTTAAGACTTAGATAAGTTGATCTAGAAAGTTATGAAATTAATTTATAAATTAAGCAGTTAATAAAGTGGTTAATGTATTACATGAAATTGACAAGCACTAAAATGTAAAATTTAAATAACATTTTCATATAGAAACATTGTTTATGGTATGAACAATTAGATAAAATGATAAAATTAAATAATAAAATTAAGCTAACATCAGCCAAACTGGTTAAGAAAATTAGTTGAAGTAATTCTGTAATGTAGAATGATCTAAGTCTTGTCTGTGTTAGTATCCCACTACTCCTTTTTGACATCCAGCACTGGAAAAATTTGTCTGGATTACTTCATTCCAACATGTTTTGGTACTATGCTACCATAATCGTGGATATTATTTCGTAGTGTAGATGTTAACACCTCATGTTTTTCACAACGACACAACTTAATTTTATTCTTTAATCTCAAATCAAATCCGGACTTAAGAACAATGTTCATATTACGTTATATTGTATATTATATTTTTTTACTAATATTTTAATGTGTCAACTTATGGTTTAGTATTTCATCAACTCGTTTGAGCATTTATATTTTTAGTTGATGATGCATTATAATTTTATCTAATTATTCATATGATATACTATGCTTCTCTATCGAAATGTCATTTAAATTGTATATTTTAATGCTTGTCAATTTCATATAATTCATTAACCACTTTATTAACTGATTCATTTATAAATTAATTTTATAATTTTCTACATCATCTTATCTAAGCCTAAACTTTCACTAGAACCACTCCTTAATGTCGACTTATTATTTTATAACGTTTTCAAAAATTTTGTCTTATTGTCGTTTAATTGAAATATATGCATCTGTTTGAACCTCTTTTAAAGATTATTGTTAAATTATATTATATTATATTTTATGTAGTTTAGAGGGTAAATAAGTTGACCTCCACAATATGATCCTTGACAGGGTTGATAGTAGGGTACGTACAGAGCAAGTAAAATAAGGAAAGCTTGAAAAGGTCAAGGGAATTTGGGGTGACATGAGCAAGTCAAGGAAAAGTCAAATAAATGATCAGAAATTCACTAGAATTTTAGATATTTTTGCAATAATCTTTGAAATACGAAGCAAAGAGAATTACCCTTAATGCAAACTATTAGTTCTATCTCTAATTCAAGCGGATGTTTTTATCATTTTGGTGAAAATAGCTTTGTAGAAAATGGGAAAATTTTGCTATTTTTATTTATAGCTTTTCTTATGAATACTGGTAAAGTATTTATTCTTTAGGTTGAAGAATCTAGGGAAAATTGGGATTTCAAAATTTTAAAGGGAAACAACATTGTTTGAATAAGTTTAAGTGAAATAAGATAGACTTAAATAAAAATTTTAGCTAACCGTTACTCTTGAGAAAATATTTTGAGATTAAAGAAAGCCAGAACGTAGGGCCAATGATTAGTTATTAGGTTTATGTATTGTAATAGGACTGTTAATGACCATAGTATCTTATAATTACCAACATTACTAATATTACATAAATACAGTCATGAATAAAGTCATATGATCTTCTAATCTTTTATAGTATTAGTGGTGGTTGAAGTGGATTTAGGTCGTGGCAGGAGGGAGGCAGTAGAGTAGGGCACTACCCCTGTTGGTAAAATATAGCACACCACCCCTTGTAGTAAATTCGTCTTCCTTTAAATTTATTTCACTTGCTCTGATATTAGAGAATATGGAGCTGAAAGAAGTCCTTGAAACAAAATGAATTAAAAAAACTACAACTGCATACAGTTTCTTAAAATTATAATATTTATTTCAAAACTATAAAAAAAAAGGTGTTGGTAGATAAATAAAATGAGAGTTTCTCAAGCTCTTTATTTTTACCAACAGCCAAATCAGCTCTCGATTGACTTAGGACCACTTCAGAATGTGATAATAAGAAAATATCGGGAAAGAGATTTGTTTTGTCCTTCACTCTTTTCAAACTGAAGAGAATAGTGTTTTTCCTTAAAGCTTTTAAATTAACATTCTATCTGTATATTAATGATGTTCCTTCAGCTAAATTTAGAAAAATATTTTTAGAACTGTAGTCATTCAAATGAGCTTTAATAGTCTCGCCCATAAATATCTTATAATAGCATTCAAATTCCAAAAATCTCAATTTTACAAACTAGGTAAGGGCCGATAAAAATTGTTAATAAGAGCATCAGTATTTTAAAACAAAACTAGGTGATAGCCTCTGAGCCCTTATTTGGCTTGTGTCTCGCAAATATAACTTTTTTTTGTTAACTATCCACTTTCACATAAAATGGTTCTATCACCTGTAAATTAAAAATAAGGTACAAATAATGATCATTGTTGACTAAACACGATTGTATTTTACAATCCTCTCTTCCTTCCATGTTGGTACTATACTTGATGACAAAGAAAGGCATGAAAATGTAATAAGAATTAAAAATAAACCTTCATAAAAGATTCATGAATCATCCAAAGTTTAAAATTGTACAGGCGAAGGAAACCATTTCAGTTGAGACCCCTGGCCCCCCACTTCCAAATAACTTCCGGAACCCCTGGTGGTGAGTGTAAAATTGTGTGATTGTGTGTGTGTGATTTAGATTGTTAGTGTTAGAGTGTGAGTGTTAGAGAGTGAGATTGAAATAAAGATTGCTAGTGTTAGAAAGTGAATGTAAAAGTGATAGTGAGCGAGTTTGTGATAGTGATATAGTGTGTGTGTGTGAAAGGGATAGAGTGGGAAAGAGAGAGAGAGTGTTTGTGTGAGATTGTATGAGAGTGTATTATAGTGTGTTTGCGTAAGTGTGTGAGTGTGAGAGAATGTAAGAAAGTGTATTTTAAAAGAGTTTGTGTGAAATTATGTTTGTGTGATAGAATATTTGTGAGAACGTGTGTGAAAGAATGTTATTATTATTAGCACCGCGTCTTACTACCAGTTTGGGTTATACGCACTTACGCTAATGTGTAATGGTAGGGTGATTGTGAGATGAAATGGAGGACCTACAGTTTAACGTGGAACCCGAACCACGGTGGAGGCCTGGCATTCCCCACAGTCACTAGATGTCTTATCAGAGGTGAAGGAAGGGTTGGGTAATCAGATAAATCTGTGCCGGGACCGAGGATTGAACCCCGGCCGCCAGCATAGAAGTCTGACACCTTACCCCTAGACCGCCAGGTCACCTCTTAAAGAATGTTATAAAAAGATGTGTGTAAGAATATGTGAGAGAAGGTGTGTGTGAGAGAAAGGTTGTGTGATAGAGAATGAGATTGTGACAGAGATTGTGAGAAAGATTGTGAAAGAGGGAAATTGTGAGTGAAATAGAGTGTGTGTGTGAGAGAGAGAGCGCATGTTTGGGAAATAATCTGAGAGAGAATAATTGTGTGGAGGAGAGTGTGTGAGAAATAATCTGAGCGAAAATGTGTGAAAGAATAAGCGAGTGGAAGAGAGAGAGAGAGTGTATGTGTGTGTGTGCATGTGTGTGAGAGAGTGTGTGTGTGTGCATGTGTAAGAAAATAGATGGAGTATACAATTTGTTTTGTCTTTTATCACCAAATCTTATTTCCTCTTTGGGTTAAACACTTATATAGTAGTTACGCTGATGGTTTCAGCGATGAGGTAGGCTATATTTATATAAAATACACCCGCACTTGCATGTTGGTAGAGGAAAATACCATTTAGGAAAAAACCACACTTGGTACACCCAACTGAGGTTCAAACCTCAATCTCCCCGTCATCGTCAGTCCAGTTCCCTGAGAGAATAGCGCCGTAAACTATGTGATCATCGGTGACCTGGTGGTCTAGGGTTAAAGTGTCAGACTTCTATGCTGGCGTCCGGGGTTCAATCCTCGGTCCCGGCAAAGATTTATCTGAATTACTCAACCCTTCCTTCACCTCTGATAAGACATCTTGTGAATGTGAGGAATGCCAGGTCTCCACCATGGTTCGGATTTCACGTTAAACTGTAGGTCCTTCGTTTCATCTCACAATCACCCTACCATTATACATTAGCGTAAGTGCGTATAACCCGAACGGGTAGTAAGACGCGGTGCTAATAATAAATAATAATAATAATAATAATATGTGATCATCGAAGTGGGTCACAAAACATCACCTACTTAGAAATATTGCCCATCAAAATAGAGTGGTATCATAGAAACATAAATGAAATTATTGATATTTTGATATATATTTAAAAAAAATAAGCACCAAAACCCATACTTAAACAATTAAAACCCTATCTAAATCCAGTTAGATCATTTTAAAAAAATTTGAAATTTAATAATACCAAAATATATTTAAACATAACTGTATGGTTATTAATTTATAATTCATGAGCGAAACAAAACTTATGAAAATATTTTCTATATTTTAATTATTGAACTTCAAATAATTTATATAAATTTTATTAATATTGAAATAATAAATAAAAATAAGGGTATTACTTTCCAAATTAAAGATTATGTTATGAGGCCCTTAACTATTGTGCGAAAGAGATACCTAAACATGTATATGCCCTAATTCCCCAAAAATTATTCTGCAACTAACAATAAACTGTAAATATTTTTACTTTACTTTTATGTTTTTTTAACCTTTTTCATTTCAAAAATGAGGAGAAAAATAGTTAATTGTCCGACCAGATAGTGTTTCATAGATTAAAATGCAAAATTGAAACTGTCTGTACCATCTTGTTGGGGGTCATTCATAAAGCACTAAACGCTTTTTTCTTACCTTTGTAGCCCCCTTCACCCCATGTAACACTATTTAGAATTTTAGCCCCCCCCCCCCTTTCCTCCAATCTCCCTGTGCGACGTAACTATTCTCAACAAGAATGAATGTCGTTATTTAGCAGGGAAGTTTTGTGATACTAAAAGAGGGATTCAGATTTAATATTTCTTAAAATCAATTTTAAATCCTGATTAAAAGTTATTTCAGATAGTATTGTTATTTGTGCATAGCTGAACGTATACAGACAAGTACAAACAAAGACGTCGAGCCCCAATTCCTGAGCTTTATGAGAAAAAACCTCTGCTATATTTATGTTATGGATGTCAGGTTTTAGATCTGAGTAAGAACATGATGGCACTACTAGGATGTCCCTTTTCTTTAGTGGTGCTACATGATGATGTTAAAGTGCCCACATACGATGCTTGACGCTGGCATAACACATATTTCTTAATATTATTATTATTTATTTATCACCACGTCTTATTACTTAAGGCTATACGCATTTATTTTAATCATTTTATGGAGTAAGAATGAGTGAGGTAGAATTTTAAAGATAATCAACCAACATTTGAATTGAGGGAGAGTGGGAAATAATTTAGAAAAGCAACCCTCAGTAGACCTAACTGAAATTAGAACCCCAACTCCCAATCATCGCCCATTTAGTCTATCGAGAGGATGATAACTTAGACCATGTGGCCACCGTAGCAGCTGTATAATAGTTACACACACAGATTTATCAGAAGGGAGAAGGTATAGGCTAAAATACACCTACCTTTTAAAAATAATTAATGATATTTGAAGCTTTACTTTTCATAGCATGCTGCTTCCACGAAGAAATAACCCTGTTCGTGGACTCCTCAAACTTGCCTTGAGATAAAAGCTGTACTTTTTATTCGTTTCAATTCACTACAACATATTTTTGGAACTCTTTCACTGTTTTTTTTAAATATCTCTTATTATATGCAAGCAATGAAAAAGTCTACTCTTTTTGAAGACATTATTTTTGTATTTGTATAAATGCAAGCGATTATTCAGAGCTTATGTAAAATAATGTGCACTTTGAATCTAAAGTATGCTTAAACTCGACTATACTTATAAATTAAGCCCTCTTCGAAAGTCAGCCGCTATCTAAATAAAAGCACTTGAGGGGGTCAGTGGGTTGGACTAATCTAAGCATGGGCTATGAGTATAGACATGTCACTTTCAGGAACGTAAAAATATGTATTATCGAATGTGCTTGGCACTCGTAGTCTTAGGCAGACAGTGCGCATTCGAAATGTTGATAAACAAAAAGTGCTAATCTTCCGTCTCCAACGCCACATATATTCGAAAGTTATCTATAAAGGTGAAAACATTAGCAATAATATTTTAAACATTAGAATCTAGTATGAATCTATGCTAGTTCCATTATATATGGACGCTAAAAGCACCGCGTTCATGACGCTGACACCTGTCTATAATATAAATAATCCACACTAGACGTTAAAAGCGTCACGTTTATGAAGCCGTGAAAGCGCTAAACAAGATATACACTGCGTTTTTTTGGGTCAGAACTGCTGAGTTAAATGGTTATTTGGAATAGAGCACTAGGCTAAGCCATGGTTTAAATTAAGTTGGATAGCCAGCATACTTACCTTGGTAATACTGGAGTATAAATTGTTTAGATATAACACTTAGAAACACACAAACACATTTTTAAGGACAATCTTTCACTTTCACAGACAGCTTCGTCAGGTCAAGAGAGTAGACTGATACTCTTGGTTGAACTGCAAGGTTGACTGTTTTTTCAGTTATGATATCACTGTATAGATGGCAGCACTATGAATAAATAGATAGAAAAACTAAAAATCGTGTTACATACTGTATTATTACTATGACATTGAATAAATAAGTGTGCTAGTAAGATTTAGAGGAATTACCTAAGGTTGAAGTTAGTGGCTTGTTAAATTTGATAATAATATTGACGGGCCATTTGTTGTGAAGGGTTGCATATTTCTTTGTTCAAGGATTTTACCCCCTTGGTTGTGTAACATTGATTAAAGTACAGATTATGGGTTTTGGCATGTGATGCTACAGGCTTAACTTTATTTTTCATTTTTGTGTCATGTAGTCGGGTCCAGCTGTTTGGGTTTTACAAGTATGTTGCGTAGATTGGCTGGTTGTTTATAGTTACTTTTGAAGGCTCCTTGAAGATATATTGTATAGTGGTGGAGGATTGCAATATGGGGAAACCTGTTTTCAAGAGATTGTTGAGTTTGGGAAGTCCAGGGTGGTATGTAGTGACCAGAGGGAAGATGTTTGTTCCTGTTGATGTTTGGGCCCACTATTTTGAACTCTGTCTATTTGACTACACACCAGTGCTTTGGGGTAGCCTCTGTTCATAAAAGCATATTGCAGTTTTTTATTGTATTGTAAAAGGTAATTGTGGCCGGAAATATTTTTTTTTGCTCTAATGGCTAGGCTATGTGGGAGTGATCTCTTTGTGCTCATAGAGTGGCAGCTGTAATAATGAAGGTATTGTTGCTGGTTGGTTTCCTTGGTGTGCACAGTTGTTTTCAGGTGTAAATATAATGCTGGATGTGGATANGTTGCTGGTTGGTTTCCTTGGTGTGCACAGTTGTTTTCAGGTGTAAATATAATGCTGGATGTGGATATTTTCCAGGTAAATCTTAGCGGTGAAAATTTGTTCAGGTTTGTCAGGAAGGACTCGAGTTGCTGAATGTTGCTGGTCCAGGTCATAAAGATGTCATCGATGTATCTGAACCAACAAAGGGCTGTAGCGGTTGACTGCCCAGGAACATATGTTCCTGTCTACCAATATACAAGTTTGCATACGAGGGGGCCATGCACGTTCCCATGGCAGTATCTTTAATTTGTAGGTAGATTTTGTCCAGAAATCTGAAGTAATTTTTCTCCAAAATGAAATGTTATAGTTTTTTCAAGAATGCATTAGTGGGTCTGGTACCAGAAGGACGTGTGTTTGGATATTCCTCTATTGCTGCGAGTCCGTGAATATGGGGGATATTGGTGTAGAGTCCTTTAACAGTACAGTTTATTTAATGCTTGAAAATCATAGAATGTATGCAGATACTTTTTTCAATATTATAGAATGTTAGTAATGTCATTGTATGAGATTTTGAGTTTTGTTTGTAAAAAAAAGTTACAAGATAAGGTCATAAATAAAAGAATTTACCGTCAATTAACAAACACAATGACAGTGAAGTATTTTGTCGCAACTTCCAAGTAAACGATATGTATAGTTTTACTAGCACTACCAACTTCAGCGTCGTTAACACATTCAGCTGCGTTAAAAGCGCCAGACGCCCGACTGACTCCGACACACTAGGTGCTTAAAACGTTCGTATCGATTGGACCATGTGGAGCACATTGACTCATTCAACTGATGTTTACGCGGCGTCAAAACTGCCGCGCTTTCAACGTCCATATGAATGGGCCTTAAGTAACACTTTAGGTACCCCACCTTCCCCCATGTAACATGTAAAGCTCTTCCCTCTGCCCCCCTTCCAAGCATAAAGCATTAAGTGGTTTATGAACGATCCTTCGGAGGCTTGTAATTCTGCCGTGGGTGGAAATACAAAGGAACGCTTGAACACAGAAAGTGAATATAACATAAGTAATAATGCACTACTGCCAACTTCCTAGGCTTATCTTATGCTCATTGTTTAGCTATCATAAGGTTGTTTTTCTAAAAAGAATAAAAAAATAGAGTTTATTATTATTATTATTATTAGTCTGTTATTCGTTTGTTCGTGGCTAAAAGGAACTTGAAAGTTCGTGGCGGCTTCTACAAAAGTACATCATACACCTCTCTATCTTGTGCTATCTCAACCTCCCCATTAACAGCAATTGAGTGCAATGTGAGACTGGCATCTCAGTCCGCTTGGCCACTGGTGTGGATAAGCGTTAATCATACAACATTTAGAAGTATGATAAATAGCTGTGTATGAATGTCACGCTTTTACATGTGAAGTGGAGTCAAATAGAAGCTTGGAAAATGCAAAGAAAAGTCAAAAGCTAAGTAAGAAATTAGTTTTCTTAACTTACAATTTTTAATTTCTAAATAAAGCGAAATATAAGGAAAGGTCCTATAATTGAAATCTAATATCACCAAATTTATATATTCTATCATTCATTTCATTTGACTTTGTTAAACTTGAGGAAAGAAAAGCATTTTTTTTTCTTTTTTTATAGCCATATCGTTTATAACCAACATTTAGCAGTCAATCAGGGAAAATGAGAGAAAAACAATACATTTTGAACAAAAATTAGATGAATTCACTGTAAAAAAATGTTATAAAAAAATTCAAGACAATGTTTGAAATACTACACAATTTAAAATATTTCAAAATTTTAAAAGTTGTTTGTGCTCTTAGACATTTATCACAATTTATGTGTCACTACAAATATTTTTCAAAGATGTGAAGTAAATTGTTGAAGTCGAAGCATAGCTGTTACACAGTTGGCTTCAGGCCCAAACTTTGGTGTGGGAGTCAGGTCTTCAATATCCATAGCAGGCTTATTCAAGCAAGCATTGCTATAAACATGTGGGATTGGATCACCATCACTCGTTCCTACACATAGCCCATACATAGATTTTAGTTGGGATGATTAAAATAAAGATCCACGACATTTGTTAAAAGGTTAACCCATGACCAGATAACCCAAGGGCCCATACGGTGCTGGAAGAATTAACCAACCAGATCGACAACAGGGGTCACCCAATAGGCTCCTTCTGTACACCCCAAGAGCAAACCAACTTACAAATTAACTTAAGATAATATTATGTACACAAAACCCAGTCCCTATATCAAAAATGTATAAAATATAACTTGTCTATCATGTCGGTAATCGAACTTGGGACCCTTAACACAGCCAGGTAGCCAACGGGTAGGATAACACATTAGTGCACATGAATAATACAGAGTTCTTGAGTATTTAGTAAACTATTACCTAATATTTTGTCTAATTATATAGTCATAGTTGCAAAGGTTTAGTGCTTGATGTGATTATGTAGGCCTTAATAGGTCACAGTAGGCTTACTTACTTTATATAATAAAATAAATCAATTCAAAATCAAACCATAAAATGAGAAAAGAGGAAAATGTAAGGAGAGTCAACTCTATTGAGAGATTATGGTTTTGGGAGGGTGAAGAAGAAGAAGAAATTTTTACCATGAATGGAATGAAGGATGAAATGAATAAATATGAAAACAAAACTCTCTCCCACTAGGGATCATAGTAGTTCGATTGATTAATGGGAACAGGGCTTTGATTTGCCGAAACTGGTCACGTGACCACGCCTCCTCGCTCTCTGATTGGCTGTTATAAATATCCCCCTCCT
>CABEEJ010003127.1:6266-29057 GCA_901482245.1 Timema douglasi
GGAAGGGTTTGGTAATCAGATAAATCTATGCCGGGACCGAGGATTGAACCCTGGCCGCCAGCATAGAAGTCTGACACCTTACCCCTAGACCGCCAGGTCACCCAACATGTGTGTATTATTTTCTACAATATAATGTTTAGTAACATGTTTAAATATATTTACGTTATACATAGTATGTGTGTGTTTGTGTGTTCAGAAAAAAAAATGCTGATTCTATATGAGTTAGAAAACTTAAACTTGGCAGGAGGGTAGGAGTGCCTCATATAACCAACTAAATATAGAAAAAGCCTATTAGGAAGGGTAGACGGATGAAATTTTGCATACAGATAGTGGTATACCTATACATCTATACATAACCAAACAAACCTTTAAAAAAATAATCAGAGTTGATGAAGTAGGTTGGGGGATAGGGAGGTTCAAAACTTTTAAAATTTTTGGATACAACACATTATCAGTGTGATATAAAACTCAAACTCGACCGGAAGGTTAATGGACCACCCCAAATAACAAACAATATTTGAAAATTTCAAATTTAAAAATAGAATTCTGGGCGAAGGGATTGTGGATACTAACAAATAATCACACTTTTAGGTGAGATAGAAAGTTAAAATTTGCCTGTAATCTAGTAGGATTAGTCCAAACAATTATATCATTTTTTAAAAAATATTGGAAATTTTTAATTCAGGTTTGGTGAAAAGGAAAGTGGTTTCGAAATTTCCAAAAATTATATTTAAACTACTTTTTAATTTGATGGAAGATTTAAATTGGTCATGAAGGCTTAAAAGACAGTTTAAGCTCACAAAAAATGAAGTATTTATAAATTACAGGAGGAACCACCCTCCCTCCCCCCCTTTCTTCAACATTACTAGTAGAATTAAACACTTTCCTTATAGCGTAAAATTGAAATATTTACATATAATATGTAGAGAGGAAAGGGATCAAACAATACAAACATAAAAGTTTAAATATGGGAAATTTCAAAGTAGGTCTCCAGGAAATCAAGTAAGGGGGAGGGGAAGCTATAAATTTAAACATCATTTTAGGTGAGAAAGAAAATTGATATCTGGCAAGAATTAACTGGAATGACTCCAAATACCAAATTAATTCTTAGTTTGGTGAACTGAACTTGGAGGATTTCGAAATTTCCAAAAATTTGTCTTAAAAAAAACACTTCTCATTGTGGTATAAGATTTAATTTTGCTAGGCAGATATAGTAGCAAATCCAAAAATAATCTCTTTTAAAATAAACAATGCAAAGGACTGGAAAGTGAGGGTGAGGATGTCCCTGGAATAATATATAAAACTAATAGAATATAATACCTCATTCATGTTAGAAAATTGAAATATTTACATAAATAAAGGAAGACAAGAAATCATAAAAGTCTAAAAATGACAAAGTTTAAAATATGTATGGCCTATTAGTGAAATTTTGGTCGGCTATAAATAAATAAATAAATAAATATTTATAGTTAAGGTATAAGATTGAAATTTTAAATGCAAGTTGGGCTACCACTTCAGATAGTCCATTAAGTATTGAAACATGAAACTTTAAAGTCAGATTTGGAAAAATGGAGAAACGTGTGATCATATTTTTAAAACTAAAAGAAAAAACTACTTCCCAGAGAGGTATAAAACTAATTTTTAACTAGGATGTAAAGGAACCCCTCCAAATAACAGTGAAATTCCTATAATTTCACCTTTATTTTAAATTTGACCTAGGTGAAATAAGGGGAAGAGAACCACATATTCAGGCGTAATAAAAATGTTGATTTGCCAGGAATGTAGTGGGACCATTCCAAATTACTATATCATTCTTATATATATTTTAAATTTTAAATGGAGGTTGAAGTGTTTCGAGCTCTCCAAAACCTATAAAAAACTCTTTCTTACTGTGATGGAATATTTAAATTTGTAGGACGTTCTAAGAACTTCCCCAAACACACTAAAAAAAATAAAAATGAAATATACAAAATGGGGGTAGGAAGTGACCCTCTTAGAATTTAAAAAATTATAGAATACATTACCTACAGTTTAATAGAAAATTGAAATATTAGCATGTATGTGGAAAGGCAAGCATACATATATACATCTAAAACAAGTTAAATACGCGACTTTTTAAAATAGGTCTCTCGGAAATTGTGGGTGGGGAAGGGGTTTAAAAATAGACAAATCAATCTAGGTGAGAGATGGCATTTAATTTTGGCATTCAGGTAGAGGTACTAATCCAGATATTCAACTAATTCTTTAAATATGAAATTAAAAAAAATTGAGTTGGTGAAATGAAGGAGTTTTGAATAAATATTTACAAAAATATTTGAAACAACTACCGCTCAGTGTGGTATAAAAATAAAATTCAGGGTAAAGTTAAATGTGCCAGTCTGAATAACTATAAAAGTCCTATAATCTAAAATTTTAAAATGGAGCTCCAGAAGATAAGAGGGTGCGGGAATGGGATGTTCAAATAAAACTAGTTTTAGGAGATAGGGGGAAAAAAATTCCAGGAATATAAGGGAATTGATCCAAACACCCAAATAACATTAATTATTTGAATATTCTAAGTGGGAGTTTGGTATATAGTGTGTGGTTTGGATGTTTAGAAGTTTTAAAAAATTAATTAAAAAACTGGTTTTTTAATTTTTCTAATTAGTTATTTCTGAAATGGGGGGCAAGGGGAGACACGAGTTTAGAAATTTACAAAACTTATATTAAATACTATAGACAAATATTTTAATTTTAAGCATCTTTTAAAACAAAAATTGGAAATTTTATTTTTGATTTCTGTTTTTATAGCATGGGTATTAATGTCCTATTGACAATTATAAGTTTTACGAGAGTATGTTGGTGAAAATAAATTAGACTAACCATGAGGAAAGGATGGGCTAGCTGCAGTAAAATAAAAATTGTGTATATTTGAAAGTAAATGCCCTATGAATAATAATAATAAAAAAACTTAACTTATAGAAAACCAAGTAGTGGTGTGATCATGAGCGTGAGTTTGAAAGGTAAAATCTTATTTATAAGACATGTATGGGGTGGGTATAAAGAATGGCTTAAGTTTTTTCAGTAAAATGTGTGGAATTAATTTAAGAAAACATGCGGTTATGAGATTTCTTAGTACATAACTTAGGAGGAGAAGTGAACTATTTGGATTCAAGATATGGTATATTATGAGGTATAATTATGTTTGGTGGATGGAACTTTAAGTAATACTGTCCAAACAGACAGGTACTATTAGTATCTTCAGTTCAGAGAGAAGACCAAAACAGAACTTATGATGATGCATTTTATTTTTGGTATGGGGTATACAGTTTGATTGGATACACAGTAAAACCCTATTGGATTAAATCCCGTTAGTCAAAATATTCCGGAATATCCGAACACAATTTAAAATAAATGGTATGGACTTTCTCACTCTATTGTTTGAAAATGGAAATATTTACTCAAAACTCGTAATATATGTGAAACAAAACAATACAAACTAGAAATACTGAGCATAAATTGCACTATACTTATGTAAAACTTTTTTTTAATCCTTGTTTTGAATTTTATAATTTTATTTTTAAAGAATTAATGTCCTCATTTGTATGTTTGGACCGATAAAAAATTATTATTATTAGCACCGCGTCTTACTAACCGTTCGGGCTATACGCACTTACGCTAATGTGTAATGGTAGGGTGATTGTGAGATAAATCCGAACCACGGTGGAGGCCTGGCATTCCCCACATTCACAAGATGTCTTGTCAGAGGCGAAGGAAGGGTTTGGTAATCAGATAAGTCTGTGCCGGGACCAAGGATTGAACCCCGGCCGCCAGCACAGAAGTCTGACACCTTACCCCTAGACCGCCAGATTACCTCACCCCGATAAAAAAGATTAATGTTGGGAACAAAAGTGTCAACACTTAATATTAAAATTTAAACTTCCAGCTAAAATTTTCCACATTTTATTAGGTGTTGCAAATTTTCATTCAATCGCATTGGTATTCAATTTCTCATTTATAAATTTTTATCAATAAAAAGTATAAATATTGACTATTGATTCTAAAATGGATATAGATAATTGTTGTTGTACAAATATTTATCCTAAAAGTAAAAGGAAAAATAACATAAACTTTTAGAGACCTACCTACATTAAATTACTCTATGGCACTGGAGAATTATTGTGTTAGATCTTAAGTAGTATCGCTTTACAACTAAAGCTCCCAAAATTGTATTAATATATTCGCCAATATCTCAGAAACTGTTTGATTTTAAAACGATATTTCATAAATAAGTTTTTAATTTTTAATAGTACTACAATTTTGCAATGATAAGTTATTTAGTATCTCAAATAATAGTGGAGATACGGAAGTTTCTGCTTTAGTAAAGTACCCTAAAATTCATTTTCTTGGTAAAATGAAAATAGCCAATTTATTTATAATCTTAATCAACACCTAGATACAAATTTTAATCAAAATCAATTTTTTTTCTTTTCACCCTTTCTTAAACTACTCTTAATTTTAAGTTTAAACAGACACACAGACAGACGTCATTACAAAGACCACTTTTTGGGGTTTGAGGGGTCTTGAGACGTCGACATCCATCGAAATTTCAGGTTGGATTTTCTTTTGCGGTCTTTTGTGTTCGAAAAGTTATATATATATATACATACATATATATACACGTATACCTTGAAAGTTATTGGTTTAGTAAAAATATGCTTCAAATACAATATTTGTATTATAAAGAGACCTACATATTTGTAACTATAGATAGTTTCATATCTCAAATATACCTTAAATAGATCTTAAAGACCTGTTTCAATAGGGAAATAAATTCCAAGAAAAGTGTTCCGTCAGCAGGGAATAGGAAAATAACGTAAATACCTATATTTCAAACAACTATTATTTATTTTACCATCTGTGGAGGACCGCACGAGAGATAGCAATTTAAGTCCTTCAAGAATTGATAATGAAGATCAAGAGGAAAAAACACAGGAGAGGCAGAAATAACTGTAATACCGCGAAACGTTAGAAAGAAGAAAGAAACCAATATTGGTGTTGAAGAATTATTGCTGAAAATTTTACGAAAGAAACAGGAAGAAGAATAAATTTAGATGCAGACAAAAGTTTCTCGCTATCATTACTCCCATACTTTAGGAAATTCAATGATGAGCCAAAATAAATGATATGAATGGGATTTCTTAAAGTTATGAGAAATGTCAAATTATCACAAAATGTAACTTATTTTCCATCGGGCTCCTTACCATTTCCAACCCACCACAATATACATCCAAATAATTTACATTTTACGTACACTCCGTCGAGATTGAAAGGTATCAACTTTTTGACTCAACTATTTGGCTATACCTTCGCACATAACTGCAAAATAGTTGGCCTAGCTACACCCAAAGCTGGAGTTAGAGAATGCCTTAAGTCGTTAAATTATTTCTTGACTGTTGCCAAGGAGTGATGTGAAAGGGGTTGTCTCTTAGCGATGCCCAAATAGTTTGATTTACTAAATTAATTTTACTTTATGGTTCTGATCATGATAAAATCAATACTTAGTATCTACATACTAAGTTAATTAATTATGTTTGCTCTAATTAACAAACGAGATGTTTTTTTTTATCTATTAAAAATTTAACCACGTCAAACGTTATTTTGGCAATGTTAACAACAATGTTTGGTTTTACATGGTAACATTAAGCAAGTCTCCCCTTTTCCAGACCTTCATTACTGTTTATAGCCAATTATAAATTTATTAATGATTAATTATTATATTCCACACGGATAGCGTAAATAACAGATTAACTCTAAGAGATATTTACTTTAGTTTTAAGAAGCTGAGGTTAAAAGAACATCTATAATTTAAAGGTCCCAATCATGATTTAAAATATTTTATATTATTTCCCGGTGGATAAAATAAGAAGGTATTGATAACATATTATCCATTGGACATATTTTAGTTATAAATGTGAATTTATTTGTTTATTCAAAGTTATTATAACTGTATGTAACTTTGTGAGACTATAATTCGATTCCATACTTTATTTAATGTTACCATAACAGTCACAAAATAATCATTAGGAAAAAGTTTTGCTAAAAATTTTGATTGAGAAAAATTTTAATATTTTAAGATTTACGTTGATTTTAATTTTTTAATAAATTTAATGTATAATATTAATTGTGATTATTTTTGTAAAATATGTTTTTTTACTAGATCAATTCTGGACATCCAAACATTAAAACTGGCCATGTCGTATGCAAGTATTAATATAATATTAGTGTGAGGAGGTTTAAATAATAATTGAAAATTAAGGATAAATATGGTTTTGGTTTACGAGCTTAAACCACTTTAAATGATAGCTCTACTTTTTTAAGGTTTGTAATATAAATATATTTAAGTAAAAAAAATATTGAATTTTTGTACTGTTTTTAAGAATATCTGTCTATAGTCAAAGATACCAGTAATTGCATAACCGATTGAGGTGCATTTATTTTTATTCAGCCAGATTTATTTATATATATAACTTATGATCTCTGGAACCACTTAACCAATTATTATTCTGTGGAGTATTTATCCAGACATTTTTTAGTATTATAATTATAATCGAGTGTTTTGGTGTGAGTCCTGGTGAAGTGTCAGCCGAATATTCGTATATATCTATGGAACCTATTAACCGATTGAAATGTAGTTTTTTGTAGAATATTTATTTAAGCAAGATTTAGCATGATTTAATCATGTTTTGTGTTGTGAGTCTCGGTGAAGGACCAGCCAGATATTTGTAGCAACTGATCCCAAAGTTAATTCTATTCTGTAGGATATTAACCAGGGAAATTGTATCATGATAGACTTATGTTTTAGGGTTCGAATCCCTGTTATATATTCGGATGGATGTTGTGTATATTTTATCTAGGATATTTATAGCCACCTAAGCGATTGCAGTTAAAATATTTTTCAACTAGGCTTACGTAGTTTTTATATCGAGGAAGGTTTCAACATTAGTTTAGTCAGATATTTTGGTTTGAGTCCCTGGAAATACTGACAGGCCTAGCTATAATGAATTTTGTGGGTCAGCCGGAAGGTGAAATTCCGACTTCCGCGACGGGGATAATATAGTCCAGAATGAACTATAGGAGAATATTTGTATGTATCATAATATTACCTATTTTAACCACTTTTACTACTAATTACTGGGGGATAGTGATGAAAAAGATTCAAATTAAAGATGATGTAATCAAATTTACTTGGAAGGAAGTTGGGGAAACAATTTAAGAAAACGTTTCTCAATATTCCCGGCCAAGACTAGAAGCTTGTTTCATCCATAACTGAAAATGGAGTATATGAGAAAATTTTTGTCTGCATGAATACCGAAACAGTATAATATACATTATTTACCGTATTTCCTAGAATATTTATTTTACTTTGTAATTCTGTTTAGTCTAAGATACTAAATATTTTATTTTGAGAGTGTTTCGAGCAGATATCACACTGGTCTATAATCTATTATTAATTTGGGCTTTCTTTTTTTAAGTTTAATCAATAATGTTTTTATTACAATGAGATAATCAACGCCTCTCAGACTCACCCTGGTCGCGTAGTTAGCTGCTGCGCTAGTTTACTGTTTGGCTCGACTGATGTCGACAGGGATATCTATGTTATAATCTCGCTCGGGTGAACTGGGGTGGTTTTTCCTAAATGGTTTTCCACTCTACCTCCATGCAAATGCGGGTTCACTTCCTCTAACTTCAACCTTTACAATTCCTAACCCATTAGAGTAATTAGTATTTAGGCATATTACCAGAACGGGTAGTAAGACGTGGTATTAAAAAAACACAACAAAAATACCTACCTTCAAAAATACCTTTAAACACTTTCCTTGTCCTAATGATTTAAGATTGACTATATGAAGGTTATCTGAGAAACAGTGAAGTTTTTCCTGGTATTCAAACTTACGAATTAATAGTTCGTTCTGTGTGTGCTAGCTGGCCGTGAATGTCCGATTATAGCGTAGATTAATTAAATGGAGCTTTTCTAAAAGGAGGGTTGGATCACATAAATCACTTTATCAAGTGATACGCTATCAAAATACTGACAGTTTCTAATACATTTAACATTTTTACATCTTATAAACACTTGTGCTTTGCAGTAAGCCGACAGTTATTACTACTTCCAACCGGTCACCTGGCAGTCTAGGGGTAAGGTGTCAGTCTTATGTGCTGGTGGCCGGGGTTCAATCCTCGGTCCTGGCATAGATTTATTTGTTTACCAAACCCTTCCTTCACCTCTGACAAGACATCTTGTGAATGTGGGGAATGCCAGGCCTCCACCGTGTTTCGGATTCCACGTTAAACTGTAGGTCCTTCATTTCATCTTACAATCACCCTACCATTACACATTAGCGTAAGTGTGTAAAACCTGAACGAGTACTAAGACGCGATGCTAATAATAATAATAATAATAATAATAATAATAATAATAATAATCCTTCCAATCTAATTTCAAGAACAAATAAATTATGTATTTAATAGTCTGCACTAGTACTTATATTTAAAATATATACTCCTCAAATAATTATTGGTTACCTTGTCATTATGATGATTATTATTGTAAATTCTTTCTAAATCAAGAATCCAACAATAGCACGATTTATAAATTTATTTAACGTTATGATAGTGCCACACTTTAGCTTAAATGATAGCTTGTTTATTTACTTGTTTAAAGACACTAGGTTCGATTCCTGACATCGTGGAACTTTTATTTTTAGTTAAACATTTGTTTCTTCTTCAAACTGATTAGCTAATGGATAGGGATGTTGTGTCTTTCCAAGTTTTAAGATAGTATTAAGGCAGTAAACTGATTTTATCATTCTATTCGGAAAGTACACGTCAGATACCTCAAATAATTTAATAAAATGAAACCTTAGGATGCTACGCGTCTATCTAAGTGAGATCGGTTATGACTTATTGAAGAAAATATGAAAACGTAAGGTGTACTCATTTATATGAAATATAACTTTAGCTTTAACTAGGAACCAAAATTGTTAGTAAACAAATTTTCAGCAATATATCCATGGCTTAATAATCTGTGTTGTTTGGCTGGTTTTCATTCTTTACGAATATTTAATGTATGCCTTATTAAGGACTAAGTGTGCACTTGCTGCAGGTTATTTGGATTTCGTGCCTAGGCTCAACACCTTATTCTTGTTTATGCGGTCCTGCTCCATCCAAAGTTGTCGGCACGCGGCATTGAAGAGCAAAAGTACTGAGTGAGAGTAATATATAAATATTTCGAAAAGTATTATTTGCATATAAATAAAATCATTTTTACAGTAAAAAACATATGTTTTTAAATATTCCTTTTTTTCAGTGTTTTCCTAACATTTCTAGAATTCCGTTTATGATACTATTTGTTTAAAAAAATGATAATATGAATACTATTATTATATTAAACTATTTTATATGTATACATATTTGAACCCCTCACGATATAAGATTTTCAAAAATACCCCACATATTTTTGTAATAATAATAATAATAATAATAATAAAACGTAAACTTAATTTTAATGACCCACAAATTTAATGTTCGCCTTTTTTTCAAAATTGTTACCAACCCATTTCAAGTGGGCATTCTAACACTAAACTGCACCCCAAGCTTTGGCTTTATATGTCTAACCATTCAAAAGTTGAGATCTATGAGTGGCCGAAAAAATATATGTAACTTGAATTTTTCATAAGGGTTCTGAAACCTCTTTTGAATGAATTGTAGAACTTTAAGAAAACCAGTATTTATCTTGTTTCATTGTATTTATTTTAATGTTAGTGCTGTAAACAGTTTTGTAACACTTGAAGTACTACTTGGACGACATTCAATAATAGTACACGGTAATTTTCAGCACAGCTGTTTAAAGGTTGGTCGTACAAAGATGAATGCTAACGGATCACTAATCCGAGCAGGACTGACTGAACTGAGTTAACTGACTGCCTTGATTGAACTGACGTAAATAAATTTGACAGGGTTGAACTAGCGTCCCGCCCGCGCGGACGGTAGAGGAATACACTAAGTGACCTGCCCTCTACCATCAAACACGGCGGGTTCACAGTTCAACCGCGCGGGTAATACATAGAGTGTGACATCACACTCTACATACACCCCAGCAAAAAAAAATAAATAATAAGGCAAAAACCTTTATAGCTAGAATAGTACAACCCATACAACAAGATAACACACCCCGTGTGTTTCATGGTACTTTTAATATATAAACACAACAACAAACGCAACAATGAAAATACACATATATACAAATCTTGGAAGGACGCGAGTAGGCCTACTCTAAATAGACAATAAATAAGAAAATATAATTACACAAATTTTAAATAGTATGGTCTTATGCCTAATATTTGTTATGTAAGGTAATAAGGTTAATTATACTAACATAGACAATCATAGAAGTAGCAAAATGTTACAAAGCAGTGGTTTTATAGAATCACCACACTTAAATATATTGGTTGTATTAGACAGATTAACATTTTATATATACAATCATACGTGCTAGATAAAAATAACCAATTATAGAACATCATTAATAAACTGGTCAGCTGTTGCAAGAATGTTTTTATAATATAGGTAACTAAAATTATTACGTTGATGTAATCTCAAAAATAAATAAGAAAATATAATTACACAAATTTTAAATAGTATGGTCTTATGCCTAATATTTGTTATGTAAGGTAATAAGGTTAATTATACTAACATAGACAATCATAGAAGTAGCAAAATGTTACAAAGCAGTGGTTTTATAGAATCACCACACTTAAATATATTGGTTGTATTAGACAGATTAACATTTTATATATACAATCATACGTGCTAGATAAAAATAACCAATTATAGAACATCATTAATAAACTGGTCAGCTGTTGCAAGAATGTTTTTATAATATAGGTAACTAAAATTATTACGTTGATGTAATCTCAAAAAAATGAATTTTATAATAGAACATTGAGGGGCACCAATGTGGACGAAAAAATGAGTTTTGACTTTGAGTGTATCTTACGTGTGTTTATTATTTTAATTCTATCATAATTCGTATAGTTATATTATTATATTTTAAAACAATTATATACCAACAATGTTATATTCTCTTGTAGGTTGTATTTTTGTAGTGTATGAGTATTTTTTATCCATTTGTAATAATGACTGAGCTAAACCTAGTAGACCACACGTTGCTATGAAGAAGTAGTAATAACTTAAACCATTAATAATTAGTCCACATTTTTATTTAACCAGATACATATTCGATACATGTTAACATGTGTAGGCCTACAATCAGTTACAATAGTAATAATATGACACATAAGTTATAATAATTGTGATTGTGTCTAAAAGATTGACAAAAATATTTTGAATTATTTTATTTATACAGATTGGTTTCCTGGATCCTAACTATTAGTTCAAACCTAGCCGAGGTTGATGAATTTTTCTTGAGCGTTAAAAACACGTAGCACAACTTCATTCTGAGGGAAGTAAAGTTGTCGGTTCCCAAGTCGATTGTGGCATTTAAGAAAAACCTGGAAGGTGTGTGAAAATGCCTTTTCCGGAAGAAATGGAAGGCCCTCTTTTTATCGCTCATAGCAATTCTCGTTGCTGATATAATAACTCGGTGCATAAAGTAGATGTTAAATACTTCAAGTATATATAATAAATAGACTATTAGTAATAAATTACCTATTGGCGAAGGCTCTCTCACAGTGAAGTAACAACCATAAAGAACTTTTATTGGTTAGCAAGTTTTGTGTAGTTTGTATAATTTATAAAAAAAATGTTTCTTTGCTTTGCGTCTTATTTAACGTCTGGGCATTACACAGTATTATAATGGTGTAATCAGGAGTTATGTAGCGTTATTAGCAAACCTACCCACACGTGCTTAGTTTAGATTTGATTATAGTGGTAAATTATTTAATAAAAGCCTCCCTTAGTACATTAAACCGGGATTCACCTTGCAGTCCAGGGCTCTAGGTCTTGAAACGTTTGAGCTGTAAAAATAGGTGATGTCAGACCTAGTGACTAGCCAGGCAGTTCTCCTCAGCCAAACACCTTGCGAGACCGGTATTGTCTGTCAAGTAGGGCAAAAATGACCAACACACGACACTAATGGCACGCAAAATAATTTTAAGTTTCACCCTTAAGGTCACCGTAGATAAATCAAATCTATTACACCAGAAAACAAATAGATTGGTTATTTCGGTCACCTTCGCTTGTTGTTAAAATTTGAATAACTTAAATTCATCCCCTATTCCGATCTCCTAATAATTCTATTTTTTTACTGTCCACGATGGGGAAAGAGGGCAGCATTCAGTTAAGGTTTGAGATTTTAGGCTATAGTTACACGCACAATGCGAACACCGTAGAATGTAGATCGTGGTATGACAGAAAATAGTGTTGGCTACCCCCAAACACCTAATTTTGAAACTTGGAAAAAACAAACAAAAAAACCTTCACTTCTCATGATCTCGCAAATCGCAGGCTGTAGTAAAACAGATCTAATTTTGAAAGGTTGATAATCTCGTGCTAGTCGGTGTGGCGTTGTTTCGCTTGCGATTGAGTTTTCAATCTGACAACACTGTAAAACATTGACGTACCAAAGGATTAAATTGAAGGGATGCCACAATCCCACTTTCTGCAAGATAGGGCACTTGTCGTGTTGAGCTCAACCGCTGAGGACGGGGAGATCGAGTTTCAAATCTCGGTCGGGTGAACTGGGGGAGGTTTTTCCTAAATGGTTTTCCACTCTCCCTCCACGCAAATGCGGGTTCACTTCCTCTATTTCAACCTTCCAAATTCCTAGTCCATTAGAGTAATTAGTACTTGAAGCGTATAACCCGAACGGGTAGTAAGACGTGGTGCTAAATATTATTATTATTACAAGATACGTAACTGAAAGTAAACACTATTATTGCATTTAGTGGCTCATATAATTCGATTTGTTTGGTTTATTAGGAAACCATCTTCCATTTGATTGCATCTAAGTTTATTTTCTCAAAAATGTATCGGGTTGTATAAATATGAGGTTAACTTTTAGAATACTTCATATGATTTTTAGTTCACTTGGAAGCGTGCTTGTCTGAAGCTCAAAACTACAAAAGATCGATTCCATTTAGAGTACGATGTTTTAATTTTATGCCGGAATATAAAATCACTGGATAATAATTTGAATTTAGTAAACTCTTATTTTATTTTCGCAACAATTTTTAAAACATGAATATGCACTAAATGTTGTACCATGCGATTAATATTTAGCTTGCTTTGCTTTATTTTTAAATTTGTACATTTTTATATAATAAGCCCATTAATTTAATTTTTAAATAAAAACCTACATACAAAATTTCTAAATTAATGTACTGATTATAATTTAATGTCTTGTTAAATTATTTTAAATAAGAATTTTGTGGTATTCCACGTGTGCAAACATATCTTATACAATTCTAAACAAAATTTTAAAAGAAATTATATGCTGATTAATACAATAATTAAAAATGAATTATTTTTGTCAGTCTGATAAATTTAAAAACAAATTGGAATTCTTAGGGTTTGAACACCTGAACTCTAGATCATGAAGATGGCACGTTACCACCCGAGCCAAACTGACGTTTAAATAATTTAGGAAATATATTATAATTTCACACTACAAATATTTTTATTGAAGTATTCAACAAAGTGTCCAGAGCATCCTATTTTTTACTTCTGTAAAGCTATTTTGTACAATAGTAGGCTTATTTCAACGAAATTCCTCTCAGAAGGCTGCAACTTAAGAAGGAATGGCGTCCGAACCGAACGGGTGGTGAGACGCGATGGTGAAAAAAAAATTGCTTAAGATCGAATGCCTGATACATCACATACAACAGTAGTTCATGGAATGTTACAAGGCAAACCCATCGAAAAAAATAATAATTTATATCCAACTGAAGTTAAAAACATGATTTCCTAGCCCTCTCCCTTGAATCGTAGCCAATAACGATATATAATTAGTAAGGACCTTATAATAAAGTTAGACTCACAAAGAAAACTAATTAGCAACCGTAAATTCATACAACGTGGCAAACACATCTTTATTTAGAGAAATTATCCGTGATATTCAATTTAACCTTTTTTATTTATAAAAAAAATGTCAATATTCTAACTAAGCTGCCACATTTTCTCATTTAGAGAATAAAATAATATGTTCTAGTCATGTAAAAACGTAATTTAAGTAGAAGAAATATACAAATACCAACGCTGAGAGCATAGTGTCAGATATTAATTAGAACAAAGTTATTTTTGATTAATAAACCATTATTTTCAAAATAATGATGTATTCGTCTACGCTCTTCTTAACACAAGATTCGAACCTTGTACTCAATTCTATGATTAACTGGAATACACGGCATGAGAAACCACTAAGAAATACCAACTAATTAAACCCAATCAGAGTTCAAGCCCTGGCTTCCTTGTCACAGGCAAAACGGACTAAATTAACTTGACATCCAATTTGTTGTCTTCCTTACTCTTCTTCATATAATAATCTCCCCTATCGCCAATCCTTATTTTGAACCACCTAGAAAATTCTCTTGTCTAATACCTCCTTGACTTTGGAAGCCTAGCCTGTAACATCCAATTGAATAAATACGCTCTAAACTATCTAAAGTGCATGGCTGGAGAGGACATCGCTTGTAGTGTGTTTGGTTAAGGCAGGCTGGCCCATTAAACCATGGAGCAAGATTTATTTGCTGTACAAATTTCATGGCATAAACCAATAAGTACTGACAAGAAGGCCAAACAAAACAAACAAAATAAATTATCATCTAATAAGAAGACTATTACGTATAGCTTCAGCGGTCAAATGTTTTAGGACACTACTCTCACAATATAATAGACTAACAATGATGGGGAGATCCAGGTTCAATCCTGGTCGGGTTCATTGAGAGGTATTTTCCTAAATGGTTTTAAACTCTCCCTCCATGTATATGTGGGCACACGTCTTGTAAATTGAGCCTTCCTCAGTATTAACACATTAGATTAAAGAGTATACATGCTTAAAACCCCAAATGGGTGCTGTGTGGTGCTAATATATATATATATATATATATATATATATATATATGTGTGTGTGTGTATACGTGTGTTATTTGGTTCTGAACCTACATCAAGTGGATTTATCTAAATTTACATGTTAATATATTGCTCCCTTAGTGAAAAAAAAAAGGAAATAGCACATTTAAAGTGTTCTATACCACAGTTATGAAGCAAAAACTATTCTAAAATGTTTAAACGTAAAATAAAAATAAAATAATGCAGTTTAAAGTAACCAATTAACATGAAAGGCCCTACCTATAGATTAATGTAGGCCTACATCAATAAATCTTAACATGAATAATCATAGGGGTAGTATATGGGTGGTGATTAAAATTTACTAGTAAATTGTTTTCATCTCCTTGGTATCAAACCTATTCTTGAGGTTATAGACACACTTTTGCCCTCTACATTGTAATGTATGAGATTGAGAAAATTGATATTGAGGATTAAGATATGCTTTTACAGACCAGCCAAGTGAAGCCAACCTTTGAGTTAAGTAGAGACACACTTCTGTTTTATAAGATAACTAATATATAAATGCTAACAATTGATTAGTTGTGGAATGCCAGACCTCCACCGTGGTTTGGATCCCAAGTTAAACTGTAGGTCCTCCATTTCATTTCTCAATCACCCTACCATTACACATTAGCGTTAGTGCGTATAACCCGAACGGGTAGTAAGACGTGGTGCTAATAATAATAATAATAATAAAAAAAAAGGAAATAGCACATTTAAAGTGTTCTATACCACAGTTATGAAGCAAAAACTATTCTAAAATGTTTAAACGTAAAATAAAAATAAAATAATGCAGTTTAAAGTAACCAATTAACATGAAAGGCCCTACCTATAGATTAATGTAGGCCTACATCAATAAATCTTAACATGAATAATCATAGGGGTAGTATATGGGTGGTGATTAAAATTTACTAGTAAATTGTTTTCATCTCCTTGGTATCAAACCTATTCTTGAGGTTATAGACACACTTTTGCCCTCTACATTGTAATGTATGAGATTGAGAAAATTGATATTGAGGATTAAGATATGCTTTTACAGACCAGCCAAGTGAAGCCAACCTTTGAGTTAAGTAGAGACACACTTCTGTTTTATAAGATAACTAATATATAAATGCTAACAATTGATTAGTTGTGGAATGCCAGACCTCCACCGTGGTTTGGATCCCAAGTTAAACTGTAGGTCCTCCATTTCATTTCTCAATCACCCTACCATTACACATTAGCGTTAGTGCGTATAACCCGAACGGGTAGTAAGACGTGGTGCTAATAATAATAATAATAATAATAATAATAATAATAATAATAAAAATAGATTAGTTGCTAAACGAACCACATTACATGTATTTAAATATCATGTCATTCTAGTCCAGTTTGTCGATGATGGAAAAGTTAGGACTATAATTTCAGCAGAGACTATTGCGGGTGTTTATTCATTAATTGTTTCGAACCTTTCCTACATGTAAATATGGATACATTCACATTAAATTCAACCTACTTTACCATAATTCACTAGCGTATTAATATGCGTATAGCACAGACGGGTAGTAAGATGCTGTTGTTAATTTTGTTTGATATATACATATATTTTCACATTTTTTTTGCTATATTATCCCTTTCGTTGTAGCACGAAAAATTGCAATATGATAAATTGTCTACGTTTCTATGAATATTTTTGAATATTGAATATTTTAGTTTTCATAACAATTTATGAAACTTCAAACAAACAGATGTGAAGTGGATATAATATTTTGATTCTTGTCTGCCAATGAAAAGATATAACAAGTGGAAAACTAAAGAGCAATACCATATGAACTAAAACAATTGTAATGAACTTTATGTTTACGTGGATATTGTCAATTATTTTTAAGATCAATTGACATTTAAAAATTAAATTTTTACTAATCCACACCTACGACCTCACTAACGATAAAGTTGGTTTTAAGAATACGATCATCCAAATAAAATATTTGTATTATCTTCAGAATATTGTGAACGTCAAACTTTTCACTGCCAGGCCTAACGGAACATCACCTGGAGACCAACTCCAACCCTACTCCTTCAACTTCCACTAGATCTCGTTTTAAAATCGACTCCATTACCACTGGGCGCATTTATTACACCATGCTGAAAACCGGCAAATTACGTCATTTCTTGACAGGCCACCACTTCACCGGAGACTCTCAGTCCAATCATATTGATATATATATAAAATCTAAAACTGAATGGATGAAGTTCATACAGCTTTAAATATCAGCACAACAATGGGGTACAATGAACCATAAATATTAGTTAACAGAAAAATTATCCTTTGGAACTTCTTTGGAACACATTCCAAAACACCTGATTTATCATGCTTAAACATGCCTGAAATAATATCCTAGCAAAAAAGAAAAACTACTATGTAATCGGTTAGGTGGTTTCATGGATATATACAAATATCCGGCTGACACTTCACCGGTACTCAAACCAAAACGTCCGATTATAATTATTATTCTAAAAAATGCCTGGGTAAATACTCTACAGAATAATAAAAACTACAACACAGTAATTGTGTAGTTCCATAAATATAAACAAACAATCGGCTATCCCTTCACCAGGATTCACAACGAAACACCTGTTTATACACAAACAATGCTAAAACCTGCCTGGATATTGGTTTAGTAGACAAGTAAAAGCCGCACCGTAATCGGTTATTACCGCGTCTTACTACCCATTCGGGTTATACGCTCTTTTCAAATGTGTGCGTATATCCCGAACGGGTAGTAAGACGCGTTGCTAATAATAATAATAATAATAATAATAATAGCTAATGTGCAATGGTAGGGTGATTATGAGATGAAATGGAAGACCTACAGTTAAACGTGGGATCCGAACCACGGTGGAGGCCTGTCATTCCTCACATTCACCATTTTTAGTTAATACACGTCTTGTCAGAGGTGAAGGAAGGGTTTGACAATTAGATAAATCTGTGCCAGGACCGAGGATTGAACCCCGGACCTTCAGCCCAGAAGTCTGACACCTTTCTCCTAGACCAGTAGGTCACCCAGATATAAATAAATATGGCCGTATCTTTAAGGGAAAAACAAATTCTAACCGTATGTGTGCAAGGTTTTTTTTACTTAAAATTATTTACATTCCCAACCTTAAAAAAGCAGAGAGATCATTTAAAGGGTTTTTAAACTCACAAACAAAAATATATAAATTATCTCCTTGCTTTTCAATTATTTGAACCTCCTAACTCCGATATTGTATTAATACTTATCTACGACATGGCCTTTTTCATTGTCTGGACTTCCAAAATTAGTTTATTAAAAAAACATATTTGAATAAAATAACCACAGTTAACATTATACATTAAATTTATTAAAAAATTATAATCAACGTAAATTTTAATTAACCACAATTTTTCTCAATCAAAGTAATTATAGAAACTTTTCCCAAAAGTTATAGTGTGACCGTTATGGTAACATTAAATAAAGTATCGAATGGAATTATGGTCCCACAAAGTTATACTCAGTCATAACTACTTTGAAGAAACAAATAATTTCACTTTTATAACTAAAATATGTTGAATGGATAAAATTTTATCAAATATATCTTTTTATCTCACATTGAAATAACTTTATATAAAATATTTTAAATCAGGATTGGGGCCCTTATATTATATATTTTTTTAACTCAGCTTATTACAAATAAAGTAAAAATCTTTTAGAGTTAATCTGTTATTAATGCTACATGTGTGGAATATAATAATTAATCATTAATAAATTTATTATTAGCTATACAGAGAAATAAAGATTCTGAAAAGGGGGAGACTTACTTTATGTTACCATGTAAAAACAATCAATGTGGGTGGCAGTGCCAAATTTTAATAGCTTAAAAAATGGCAGCCCGTATATTAATGATAACAAACATAATTAATCAATTAAGTATGCAATTAATAATTTTTGATTTTATCATGATCAGAACAATAAAGTAAATTTAATTTAGTAAATCAAACCATTTGGGTTTCGCTAGGAGACATAACTCCTCCCACATCACTCCTTCCCAACAGTCAAGAAATAATTTAAGGAATTAAGGCCTTTTCTAACTTAGGCCTTGGGCGTAGCTAGGCAAACCATTTTGCAGTTATGTGTGAAGGATTAGCATACCTCGCGGGCTGAGTCACTAAGTCGCTAACTTTCAATTCCGATGGAGTGAACATCCTACAAACTCCTTTAACCCTAACTTCAATGCACAGCTCAGAAACCGCTTCTAGGTACTTCTCCAATTTCTTTGTTGATAATTAACAACAATCAAAACAGCAACAACCACCTTTTTCGACAACTTTCTATCAGTATCCTCACACTAATCTTCAAAATTATTTTTCTTGTCAAACTACATTGCAATATGATCAGGAGAATAGTGACGTATATTCTATTATATCACTTAAATAGCAACAATGACTTCACTATTGTTGGTTTAATTCAATGTGGTGGTCATGATGTCACCCCCTTCTATTGTGCCAAATCATACAGAATAATTAGTAATGTTATTTGTAATAATGGGACTCGTAAATTGTAGTTCCCTTATGTAAATGCATGTAAATGCAATATTAATTATATAAACAACTTGCAAAACTAAAAATGTATGTGTGTGTGTATATATATATATATATATATAATTTTATATGGTAAGAGTGATAATTTGTTAAGAAAACAATATAATAAGAAATAAATACATTTAAGAGCTTGTCGTGTTGAGCTCGACTTCTGAGGACGAGTATATCGAGGTTCGAATCTCGGTCGGGTGAACTGGGGGTGGTTTTCTTAAATGTTTTTCCACTCTTCCTCCACGCAAATGTGGGTTCACTTCCTCTAATTAAACCTTCCCAATTCCTAATAAATTAGAGTAATTAGTACTTAAAGCATATAACCCGAACGGTTAGTAAGGTGTGGTGCTAAATATTATTATTAAAATTATGTTAGCTTTAACATTAAACTTTAGCGTTACACGCAATACAGTAATAGATTATGTTTGCATTATAAATAATATAGAAAAATATGAATGTAAATATACTCAGAATATTGTAGTAAAAATACCAGAAAACTTGACATTTTAAGTGACTGTAAAAAAACTAACAGCAACGAAAACAATAGTGTGTCCAGACGAAACCACGTGATTTGAAGCGTCATTGTAATTAATTGGTCTATAATAATAACTCTTACTGAAGAGCATGTGTAATTAAGGAATCAAAAGGTAAATTAGCATAGAGTTCTAGCCTTGTGGATATATTGATAAAAATTGTGTAAGCTGTGCTTTCAAAAAATATTTTTTTTTGTTATAACTAAGTACAGGTATATATTTTTAAGAAATAATAAGTTTTTGCCTAAACACTGCACCAAATTTATATTGACACTCATTTTGGTGTAACCCTCGCTGGCAGTGTTACTTGGTGTGGTCTGCAACCCCATCCCCATAACTGTAGTGACACCACTGATCACATAAAAACATCACATTTTAAATTTGTGTTTTAATTGTATTGATTACCTTATATATACTTAATAAAGTGTTTGAAATAAAATATAATTTATGGATACTTCACTGGCGTATTCTGAGAAAATTAATAGGTATGCTGTACTTTAAATGTTGTAGGGGAGATTAGGGGGAGGGGGGACGAGAATCCTCAACCACCGTTGTTCAAGAACGTCAAGGGATTATTTAAAGGGAAATATTTGAAAATGTTTGCCTATAGAAAAGTGGTTCTGCTTCCCAGATAATTTGGAAAGACTTCTCAGAAAATATGGAAGCGCCGGTAATCAAACCTGGGACCTCTGGGTCCATAGCCAGAAACTCTGACCACTAGACCACAAAGGCGGTCCTCAAATTGTTATGATATCTACATGGATGGAAATTTAAGTAAATATTAATGTCGGGGCTAAGAGTGGTATGGGCCCATTTTTGAATGCATAAGAGAGACATATCCTATTCAATGAGCCTAGTGTAATTAAAAGCACACAGTTAGCAATAGTCAAAGCAAAAAAATCATAAATAGAGTAACATAAAGTGGTACATGGGTTCATCAGATTTTGGTGAGAGAGAATCAGGTGAATTGTCCAACTCACGTTGCAATTAAAGCTATTTCTTAAGGCCTAACTTCAGTGGCGGCTCGTCACTTTAGAAGCTGGAGGGCGTAGCCTATATAATTCATAAATTATTTCTAAATAATATATTTAAAAGAAGACACAAATTTCGGAATATGTTTTGCTAAATATTCATTTAGATAAACTCAAAAATTAATATCACAAACAACATGCAAAGGTAAAAATAATAAACTCCCCCCAAATGACGTGGATGTGTTGTAGAAACTCTGCAGCTGTGTAATGTGCATAAATATATAGGTATATATGTTTTCACTTTGTTCCATACAAAATTAAGGACATGGCCAACCTAATGATTTCAATAAAAAAAAAATTTATCAAGAGTTAATCTTTCAATAGTCGTTGTCTTAAGCGCCTGAATTGAACTATTCATATTAAGCCTAGTTACAAAAAATATTAAAACATATAACTCAAATAAACATTATCCTAAAATAACCCTACATAATATTATTATAAGCACACACGCCACACACATCCTCAAAATACAGGAGCACGCAGGATGACCGACAACAACTATTGCTGGCTCACGCTATACACATTTCACAAGCTTCCAACCTTAGGGCGCGTAAGGAAGTGCGCCTTCAAAAGAAGAATAAGCAATGCTAGCTAGCTATAGCAGGATGGGACAATCGGTTAAGGGGAGGGAAGGTTTGGTTTTCACAATGTCAGGCGCTGACCGTCGCGCACCTGACTGCATGCCATTTGAAAACAAGAGGTGAAGGGGTGGGAAGGTTTGGTTTCACAATGTCAGGCGCTGACCACCTCGCGCCCGACCGCATGTCATTTTAAAAACATTGCCTGCTATTACTTAAACCAAAAACATATTTTTCTTGAAACTATTATGGCAAGATAAAATTGATCGTGAGAGTGCAAATAATAACTTTAAAAGGAACTGAGGATTCGTGGAGATGGGAGGCGCGCGGCTCTGCACCTTAGGGACGAGCCGCCCCTGCCTAACTTATCTCACACAATGCTGCTTGGAAACAAACGAGTCTCCCAACTTATTTAGATGCGAAAACTATGACTAACATAAGGGAGATTATATCGTACTATTAATACTATATCACTACGTAATTTATTTATTGCTAAGATATCAACACATATCTTTTGCTGTAAGCAGTGGTGCACCCAAGGGAGAGAGAGGCAAAAAAGGGTATTTGGCCCCCTTTCCCCTCTTTTCCCAACACCACAAAAATGTTAATAGAAATTTAAATAATATTAAGTATATTAACTTTGAAGGTGTGTTGAATGTAAATGCTACATTTTAAGACAAAGCTTCATACTTAAGCCTAATATTCAAAAGATTTACCACTACACATAAAATTAACAATTGGAAAAAAAAAATACAAATAATAGCTTCGAAACCCTTTGTATTATTTAAATATTATAATTACTATAAAACTACTCCAAATAATTTCTAAAAGCATTTAATATTCATAAATATTCCTGGCCCTTACGGGTTAGGGGACTGTGCAACCCCAAATTCGCTCTCTCTACCAAAATTTCGTTCTTGATACATCCTTGATATAATGCCTTCCCCCCC